>JAVTVY010043775.1:0-20631 GCA_036873755.1 Hanleya hanleyi
GATCCGCCGACTCTTGGGAATACCTTATTAATTTGAAGCGTAACTTGGATTTTCGAATCGGACCAAAAAAGGTATCTTGCATAACTAGGCCCCATGTACTAATTTTCAGAAAGATTCATGAAGTAGTTTCTGAGAATTCACGATAATGCTTCAAGAGAAAATTCAAGCAAGATGCCCCCCCTGGTGGCCATATTGGATTTTCAAATCGGACCGAAAAAGGTATCTTGCACAACTAGACCCCAAGGGGAACCTGTGTACCAAATTTGAGAAAGATCCATACAGTAGTTCCTGAGAAATCGCGATAACAAATCTTCACGGGGAAATCCAAGATGGCCGCCTGGTGGCCATATTGGATTTTTCGAATCGGACCAGAAAAGGTATCTTGCACAACTAGACCCAAGAAGGAACTCTGTACCAAATTTGAGAAAGATTCATGCACTGGTTCCTGAGAAATCGCGATAACAAGAATTGTTTACGGACGGACTGACTGACTGACGGACTGACTGACGGACGACGGACCACATACAAAAAGCGATTTGAACAGCCCACCATCTAGTGGTGGTGGGCTAAAAACAAAACATTGAAAAAACTATTTCAAAAAACGATTCCGGAAATACTCTAAAATTTTCCATTCCAAATTAGGCCCAAAACACTAAAAAAAATCTGATAAAACAATGTTACGTTTCTGTGTGCTGCCGATCATTCCATAATGAGCATTCCAAATTTATGTGTCACTCGAAGTCAGTACGGTACCAGCTGGTGAATATCTTCGCCAACCGGACGGAAGATAACATTAAACATCCAATAATTTGAGATCTAGCTGCGAAAGTATCCAATCAGCAGCAATCACTTTAAAGTCATGTGCTGATAGCCACAGCCTTTTTATCCCATTGGTCGGTAGCAAAGCATTCAATCATGAATTTTGCTAAGTCTTGGCGACCTATCTTATTGGCGAAGTAGTTCCTGAGAATTCACGATAATGCTTCAAGAGAAAATTCAAGATGCCCCCCCTGGTGGCCATATTGGATTTTCAAATCGGACCGAAAAAGGTATCTTGCACAACTAGACCCCAAGGGGAACCTGTGTACCAAATTTGAGAAAGATCCATACAGTAGTTCCTGAGAAATCGCGATAACAAATCTTCACGGGGAAATCCAAGATGGCCGCCTGGTGGCCATATTGGATTTTTCGAATCGGACCAGAAAAGGTATCTTGCAAACTAGACCCCAAGGGGAACTTGTGTACCAAATCTGAGAAAGATCCATGAAGTAGTTCTTGAGAAATTGCGATAACAAAGTTTCATGGGGAAATCCAAGATGGCCACCTGTGGGCATACTGGATTTTCGAATCCGACTAGAAAAGGTATCTTGCACAACTAGACCCAAGAAGGAACTCTGTACCAAATTTGAGAAAGATTCATGCACTGGTTCCTGAGAAATCGCGATAACAAGAATTGTTTACGGACGGACTGACTGACTGACGGACTGACTGACGGACGACGGACCACATACAAAAAGCGATTTGAACAGCCCACCATCTAGTGGTGGTGGGCTAAAAACAAAACATTGAAAAAACTATTTCAAAAAACGATTCCGGAAATACTCTAAAATTTTCCATTCCAAATTAGGCCCAAAACACTAAAAAAAATCTGATAAAACAATGTTACGTTTCTGTGTGCTGCCGATCATTCCATAATGAGCATTCCAAATTTATGTGTCACTCGAAGTCAGTACGGTACCAGCTGGTGAATATCTTCGCCAACCGGACGGAAGATAACATTAAACATCCAATAATTTGAGATCTAGCTGCGAAAGTATCCAATCAGCAACAATCACTTTAAAGTCATGTGCTGATAGCCACAGCCTTTTTATCCCATTGGTCGGTAGCAAAGCATTCAATCATGAATTTTGCTAAGTCTTGGCGACCTATCTTATTGGCGCAGTCAGGAACATACTGACATCCTTCTGCCATCAAGATTTCTTGTCCTGAAAAGAAAAGCATAGCGCTGCAAATCAGTCTTCACTGCATTCTACAACGTGAATTTAAATGGCGTACAGAAATGTAAATCAGTGGCGTCGGAGCACATTTGAAAGTGGGGGGGGGGGGGAGGCTAAACTCTAAATCGGCCATGTTAAATGCTGGATTGGTGCTATCTAAGATAGGACTTATAACATTGCAGTCTCAAAAAATGGTGTGGTTAATTATCCCATTGTCAGATTTCGTAACCTCCTAAATTGTCGATGTAACAGGTATATATCTGACGGTACATCCAATCTGATGACATGAGAATGCCCGGATGTGATCAGCTAACTATGGAGGACAGGAACTCAGCCTAGTGGTTGGTACAGCTAACGCTTCAAACAGAGATCGGCGAGCTGAAATATAAGTCTAGCCTCTATATGTGAACTTCACACGACTGAATTCATCAATGGGGGCTAATGGAGCTCAACGTTTTCAAAGTTATGTGATAGGAAAGAGTCTCTTCTTTGCTGTATTCTGCATAAATATAGTAAAGTCATACATCAAAATGTTCCTTGTCTCATGGAGAATCCCACTATAATATGTTTGACATGCAAATTTATCTACACAAATAAAAATTCACAAAAAACAATTGTTCTTAGGACTGCCAGCAAAAGTACATAACTATTAAACACATAATATTGAAAAGCATGCAGTTAAGAAAATTCTGTATAGTATGTGCTACAACAAAGACTATCTTAGATATGAACATTATTTGGGGAAGTATTTTTTTGTACTTTATCATTAATTGAGTACCTGACATGTGGATCAAATCACAGATAAGTGTAAATTGACAATTAATTATGCAGCTTCTTTTAACCAGGCACAATCAGAACAGGCCGTGAATGCATGGATCACAACAGGCAGTTGGGGACTGAATAGAAAGAATCCAGGACATTTCCCTCACTGGCTGCACAAACAGGTTTAGATGTATTAGCTTTTCAACCTAATACAGGTTGGCGACAGGGGTATGACACATCTGTCTTGAATAACTCCACACAGCTTTGGACTGACCTTCAAATTGGCTGACACGAATTATCATTGCCTTGAACAATTATGTTGACACTGTAAATGATAAAAAAATCGTTTAAAAATACTTTCCAATGGAATTTTCCTTTCTGAGACAGTCTTTGTTGTAGAAGTAATTTCATACAATTTTTAGGACCATCTTTCAAGAGTGTGTGTTTATTTTTTATTGACTTCTACTGACAGTGCCGAGACGCTTTGTTTCTGTAATTATATTATAGGGGTGTCATATCCACATTCAGCAAGGTTTAGGGAACATTTTGGTTTATGATACGGGCCATCAACTGTATTGCCTATTTAGTAATCAGATCACTTGTAATTCTATGAAAAGAGGTAGCTGAAAATGTATCACCCCCTTAACCCGAGTCATTGTAATTTTCGGGCAAGGCTTTGGTGTAAGACCTCCCATTGAAAAGGTAATATCCTGGACAAAAGACTGACAATACAACTTGCAGCAGATCCTTTGTCAATTATATTTCGTGAGTCTTACACCAAATTGTTGCCAATTTTTGGCTTGTGCTCCCTAAATTCGAATCTGCATGATCTATGTATGCCAGAACACCCAGGTCCAGACTGAGTCCATGTCCAAGCTGAGCTCCCTAGAAGAGACTCACTTACTCGTTCTGAAAGATCTAAAATACTTGCGGTATAGGCAAGCCACTGACAAATAGTACAGGAATCCGTATTGCCATGATTTCATTCATATCGTTGATTCTCATT
The DNA here is from genome assembly GCA_036873755.1 of Hanleya hanleyi. Lineage (NCBI taxonomy): Eukaryota > Metazoa > Mollusca > Polyplacophora > Lepidopleurida > Hanleyidae > Hanleya > Hanleya hanleyi. The sequence goes on from JAVTVY010043775.1 coordinate 3,766, forward strand.
TATGCCATAATATTTATCCTGTGTAATACAGACAAAAATGACGTACCTGTGGAAGGTGAATTCACTAACATTGGAGGTCTGACGATCGTGTAGTTAATATCTTCACACTTCTCCATCAGGTAAGTCTCCATTTCTGCCATGCTCGACAAAATTCGACGCAGAAATATCGGCTTAATGAACCACTCCATTAGTTTAGGGTTTCCTGGACTAGCTGCAAGAAAAGAAGCGGATGTGTTTCAATTTGTAGTGGGGAAGGTGGGGCAAAACGGAACCACGCGGCAAAAGGAAACATTCATAGATTAATTCTAAGGAGTTGCCAAATACCTGGCTATAATTAGTGAAATCATGATCTTAGGTCTTGCATGCCAAAATATTTTTCTAATTTGACAGAGAAGGAAAAATTAAGACAGACAAATAAAACGGAAACCTTTTGATCCTATAGATCAGTCGGTGACACCAGAATACATTGTTCCATACCGAGTATCCGGACAGTAAATGTTTTCTCAGTGCCTGACATACCAACATTTCAGGTTAGAAGTATGAAAAATACTGGAACAATTCTTTTTTTATATCTGACCCAAAAGTTGAAAATATGCTATTCGGGGCAAAATGGAACTATCACTTTTTCATACATAATTCATCCCTATAAAATCTACACTATTCATTTACTAATGTCCTAAAAACCGCGATATTTACGCATTGCGTATGACAACCTGCTGACCAAGTTTCGTGAACGTGGTCCAGGTCAAATAAATTGAGGTGCGAAACAATCGGGTCCGACGATAAGAGATGGACAAAGTGGTCTAGTTAGACCACCAGTACTACTGTCAGGACAAGCAAACGGAAGAATGAATGAGCGAAAACGAAACAGAGACTAAATCGTTTTATTATAGGAACAAATCCTGGCAATTTTACCACAATTGCCAAATAAAAATGCTCTTTATGCTTTTTTGGGAATCCAAAGGTATGTGATTTATTACCCCAATCATGGTCGGTGTGGTTGGGACGGCTCTGCAATACGATAAACCTAAGTTAGCCCTGCTCGATGAATGTACTTTTTGGTGTAATATATTTGTTTAGATTCTCGTTATTCAAATATACGTAGAACATAAGAAATTTTGAAAACGTTCGTACGAAGAAATTTACTGCCGTGTAGATCGATTTACAGATCGACAGATATACCAGTATTTCAGAAACGTAAATGTGCAGTCGGCCTACATATTTGGATAACCCTGACACGAAGATCGATGCGTATTTGTAACAGCTTATGTTATTGACTCTGATAATTTGACATTTTAACCTTCATCTCAGTTATGAAATCTCCACATTGCAGCTGCTGTCAAATTATTTCCGCACAAGAAGACTTGTGTGCGGAACATATACGTGGGTCCTATAACGTTTCTCAATCGCATGCGAGCCCTATCCCAGTAACCAACACATCCGCTTCCGATTGTGACTGTTGTCTTTATTTGTAGAATTCTTCTCCATATTTCCATATACCACAATGATGGCATTGCATATAAAAATGCATTCCATGTATAAATAAGGAATATCTAAGCTATGCCCCCTTGACAACTTGATTCTAGTGTGGTCCATCTAAATAAACTCCCATTTAATGAACGTTGGTACCGCATCCCTCAATCTCATTAATACGCTGAAACGAAATGCATTGTAACTTCATATTTTGGATGTGAATAGCGGTTCCAGTAGGTTATTCCATATGTTTCATTACTTGATCGGTTAGTTTTTCGAAAGATACTTTCAGCTAAAAAGAAATGTTTCTGTACATTCATTCAATTCTTATCGATGATACTTGTGGCGCGAGAACTGGTGGATTAAATCATGGACAACAAGAGCCAAGACTGACTTCAATACACGCCCGCACAAGATTTTTAAAGATTTCCTGATTTTGGGGTCACGGTGACCTTGATGGTGATCTAAATGTTGGTACTTGATACATCGTCCCCCCCCCCACCTAATATATCTACTGACATGAAAAATATTTTTTTAATGATTTCCTGATTTTGGATTCACAGAGACATTGAACTTTGACCTTGATCTAAATTTTGGTAAATGACACTTCGTCTCCCCTTAATAGATATATACGGATACCCACAAAATCGTGATTTTTAACAATTTCCTGAAATTGGGGTGACTTTGACCTTTGACCTTGACCTACATTTAGTATATGCCCCTTAATGATCTACGAATACAGAAATTCGCGATTTTTGACAATTTCCTGGTTTTGGGGTAACTTTGATCATGTTCTTTTACCTTTGACCTAGATTTTGGTACGTGACGCATCACCTCCTGCTAATATATCTACTGGGATTTTCTGATTTTCGGATCACAGGTGACGTTCACCGTTGACCTCGACGTAACATTTCTTTTCCATCTAATGACTCCACTCACAAAATATTACCAATTTTCAGTGATTTTCTGATTTTTAGGCCACAGTGACCTTTGACCTCTGTTCTCGATCACGACGTCGGGCATTACTTGTTAGTTTTTCTGGGTATTCTTGCATTTATCAGGTGTACCCCACGTGAGGCTTTTATTCCATCAGACGTCCTCAATGCTCATCCATTAACATCAGGTGAGTTATTTGTTTGAGCTCATCTGTCATCACAGCTCCCGAGCTACCGCATCTAATTCCGGTAAAGCCAGTGCTAGAGGTCGTGTAGATACTTCAATATTCCACATGAACAGCTGCAAGAAATGCGCGGCTACCACCGAGAATACACGGTATTTTCGGGTCTGAATTTGAGGTGCCGAGGGAATCTTTCATGTGAAGTCCTATGGTTGCCTTTTAGTCATAGACGTCGTCAAGTTTTCCCACCTCTTGCAATACGCTCCAATCCAATCAACACTGATACGTGTCACATCGTCCCCACCTAGTGTAGCCAGTTACAAAAATTGCAACTGTGGATAGAAACCTGTCACATTTTTTGACCGGACACGAACGGCCGGACAGACGGACTGAAACCGCCATCACATAATACGTTCGTCTTTGGGGCGGGCGTATAACAAAAAAGTAAAGGATCATATTTGAACCTACATTGTGTACACCATGATGTCACACCCACAAACCGGGTAGCATTTGCCTGCCGCATGGCTGACGTGATGGACTTGACGGTGTCTTGGTATAGCGTGACAGTGGAGAAGATCGCCATTCCCGGGTAACCCAGAGCCGAGAAAACCACGTCACTCCCCTTCAAATGAGGGACCAACTCCTCTTCGTTGAAAACGTCAACTTTTACCACCTGAAAGGGTTTAAAACAGAATCATCAGCTATAACGTATATGGATAGAGAAATGGGACAACCAGTGGGACCGCTTCAAGCTGGCTATTCACAGTAGTATAAAATTGAGCGTTCTGGGCCACAGGTTCAGGTTCATGAGGAAGAAGAGCAAGTCAGGGGCAGCAGCAGGATGAGCAGGAGGATGATCAAGAAATAAAGCAAGTAGGAGCAGGAGGAGCAGGGAAGGGGGAACCGGAGTAAGAGGTGATGTTGTAAAACGGTTCGGGATCATGATCATGGTGCAAAGGACGAACAATTCGATTTATCATACTCAGATGTTCGACCATCATTTCGATTACGTGACTACAATTTGTGAAGAATCGTCACTGTCCGACTCGTACTGTCAATTTCTGGGGTAAGTCCTTTCTCTGTTTGATACTCCGTTTGATAGCCTCCTCATAGTTAATATTGTATAAACTTTGAAACTTTGAAATTTCACAATGAATATAATCACATTTCATCTGATAACAGTTTATCACATAATCGTTTTTTATTGTTGAAATATAGACTTTCTTTGCCATTTCACTTGATTCAACTTCATCATGTCTCCATCTAACATACTACTGTTTCTTCCCATCGATATATTCGCCATATTCTTCCTTTATAGAGTCAATAAACGTCTCTCTCCAGACATTATATATATAATACTCCTAACATTACTAGGTTGATCTGTCTCTCTAGGATGAATGGTTTGTTTATAATGACTCTTATCTTCTGAAGATTATTTTCTTTTACTTCGTTCAAGTTCAACCCTATTCTTGATCTGCCTCTGCACGCGATAAAACTCATCCCGTTTGAACAAATCTGGAGGGGACCTCGTATGCAACATCTCTGCAACTTGTACTACTTGAACAGATTGTTCAGTCTGCTTCGATTTACGGCTTACCTCCTCGGAGAATATTTACTTTCAACCTATGACGTTCATGATTATTCGGTTTGATATCGATAAATAAAAATGTCCACGCGGTAAAGAGATGCATCGTGATACATTTTCATAAAATAGTTGAGTCGCTGGGGATCAATACGACCTAATAATGAGATTCAATATTTGTTGATGGGGCTATTGAATAAAACAGTATACTATCAAGCCGATATCTCTTGAATTTTTGTAATATGTAAATAATGGGTACGTTGTCATGCTGCGATCCTTTGATAAACAAGTCCTACATTCTCGCGCATGTGTGGTTTCTGTCGTAAGCTCGTCTACTACTATCAAATTTCTTGCGTTTAGATCGAAGTATCCGTCAACAGATAAATTCATTATTATACCTTCATGAACTATACGGTACCCTTCCCGACTCATAACCTCGAACATGGACTGCCATTTACCATAACAGTAGAGGACATTCTGCGGACGATGATCTACATAGCTATCTAATCTTCCTAATAATGTACCTATCTATTTGGTTTACCTCTTCCAGTAGGTCCAGCCACTTCCATCGTTAATGGATAGTGCAATGGTTTCTCATCATCGGAGTCAGGTCCCATTCCTGTCTGCTTGGGAGTACTATCTTGTAACACAGACGATAATTGTGTTTTTGCCCCTCGCCTGTCGTACAGCTAGCTTCCCGTATATATGATCACTATGTACTCATTTCAAATGTCTTTGCAAATTAGACCGATTGGTGAGTCTTCTGCATGGGGAATAGCATTCATAAGCTATGGCAAGTGTCTGTCTATATCTCTAACGTGAATCATGGAGCATAACCACTTATCGTTTTAACTTCATTATTTGATTCCACCAGAGAAAGTATTTTCTTTCTTGAAAACTATTCAAATTGAGAATTTTTGATTGATTTGAACGGGACAAAAAGCTTCAGTTTTTCGAACGATGTTCTTGTTGCTGAGATGTTAATGTTTGAAGTATGACATTCGCATTTCATCTAGTTTTGCTTGCTTCAGCCTATAATTCCACAAACATATTTATGCCGATATTCGTGAATTTCGAAAAATAAAAGTTTGAGAATGGACGCCCAGTTCATGCAATACAGGCAGTGAGTGAGTGAGTGGGATTTTAAAACCGCGTTCATTCATATCGGGACAATCCAGTCACATTCTTTTGACACCGGGACAAACAGTCCTTGATCTATACTCTTTCTGTTGAGCACCAAGCCAGGAAGATACAAGTTCCAGTTGTTTAGTATTTGGTATGATTCGGTAAAGACAGGCATTCAAAGCGTGATACTACTAACAGTATAGCTATCGATCTCACATGTTTGTAATCCTGGAGGAATAAGCTTACTGATAATACATACTTGTTGATCGTGTGCATAGGTCTCGCAATAATAAAAATACATGTAAGCTTGTGTGTGAAAGACCGGTCGGGGTGGGGGGGATGGTTAAAGCCTTAAATAATTCATAAATAAGACTAATTAATATGATGCAAAGTTGTACATCATCGGATCGATTCAATAAATTAAGTCAATCATTTAGGTCAACATTTAGATAAATATATATGTACCGATACCGGTATAACACTGCGCTCACCATTAGTGTTCGTTATTAGGCTTATGCCTCCGATGAAATTATATATACTGTCCTAAATTTTAACCTTTCACCTATGGATCATTTACCTGTAGTTTGTCGTGCTTGACCGTTACTTTGTCCGGATTTCTCACCAAAGCGACCACATCGAAGCCCTTTTCTATGGACTCCTCTACCAGATGTACCCCAGTCGGCCCAGTTGCACCAAATATTACGGCCTTAATAGACATTGTACTGGAACTGTTTCCTAATTTTTTACCTTTAAACTTCTTGAACATCTTAGATAGTATTCACAATGTGAATAGTCAATGACCCTGCATATATACCCGTATGATTTGTAGCTCAGCTGGATCCAGATATAGTCTACGTGGAAAGGTTTATACTCGACTTTATCTATACCATTTATCATAAGGCAGGGATTAGAAAATCGATAGGAAAATCTAAGCTTGTCAGATGTTACTTGTGCACTTTCAGCAGCAGACTGCTCTGTACGCGCTACATCTATACAGTTAACTTAAAGCCGTTGTACTTTTCTTAATTCATAATTTGTATTATAGCATACTCTCAACATGATGGGTAGTGCTTGTAATATCTGTTAACAGATTTCGTCCATAGATTTTGTTTTATATTATTAAAATTAATCTATTGTGACTTCAGAAATTATAGAAAATAGCTTCCTTTACCCAAGCTTATTACTTTTCCTATCTTTGATTGACACTGCCACTCTCGTGTCAATCGCTCTCACGGCTATTCACCTAAATCTATGCTATGGAATCTCTTTCTGTCCAGCTGTCTATCGTTTTATTACTCTGACCGCTTGGTACAGAGGCATAAATTATATGCTATTGTAAAGGTCTTGCATAGGAGAGTGACATCGGCTATTTCTGTCTTCGGAAGGGCGTCCAACGCCTAACGGGGGGCAAACTCTTGGAATATACTCAACACGTATAGCAGAACGAATTCATCCTTTACTTCCAGGCGCACACGTTTTGGAAATCACACATTTCTTACTTAGTCAATGCTACTCCACATTATCAGTAAGACTGAATTTAGACAAAATAATACTTGAACTGCCAGAATAATATTAAATATAAATATGTAAATTTAACAAGATCCCAAGGGGCTTCAATATACATCAGTACATCTGAAATTACACTGGTCCAAATTTCACAGTTGTTCAATGGCCTCGGACTCAATTGGTAGCTAGCAATCCAGAGAAAGGCCTAATATTTTCATCTTCATTTTATCCAACCAATTTCTACGTTCCCACTTCGAACTTCCCTTGATATATCTGGACCCCTTCAATGTTCAAATAACTTATAAATAGACACGAGACGTCACTGACCTCGAAAACATTTGAAATTCGAAATGGGTCGCACAAGAGCGTTATTGATTGGCTGACCTAATTAGTGGGCACCATATTAGGAGGAAGGACGCCGCTAATAGAGGATGATGTCACTATGTGACTTCACTCGCAATCGATGTGTACGTTCTGATTGGTTCTTCTGTCGTTAGCTGGTGAAATTTACACCTCAGAGTTTGAACGCTGAAGGGGTCAGATAAATCAAGGCAGGTTCGAAGTGGGAACGTAGAAATTGGCTGGATAAAATGAAGATGAATATTTTGTGCTTAGGAGAATGTAACACTTATGACATCTTATATTCAATGATAAACTAAAAAGGGCTTAACTCTTGGTAACTAGGTGACCTTAAATCAACAGCAGTGAGCTCACATATCCTAAACTGAAATCGAAAATGGTCAAACACTAGAAAATGTTAATTTTCGGATGAGAAAAATTTTCATCAAGAAAGAAAAAGAAAAGAGTGATGAAGTAAGCCTTTGTTCTTGAGTTAATAAACAAATATAAAGTTCATAAAGGAACCCTCTCCCAATTAAATTAGTAAATGCATGGTTTTTATTTCACAACAGTTTGACAGAATGTAGCTGTTTCATACATGTATCAGACAGGGGAGACAACTCTACAGGACAAACGTCATATACAAGTAGGGGAGACAACTCTGAATAGTCCAATCTAATAATATAGTCAGTTAAACTGGTTTCAGTTTTGGGTTAATGTGACCTTGACCTATTGACCTAAAAAAGAATAGGGTTCCTATTTACTTCGCGAGTGAGGTATACCCAAAGTTTGGTACCAATCCAAAACTTGGAATGGGAGATAGGTCATGGACAACAAATGCTAATGGATGGATAGCTGGATAGACTGACATAGCTCACCATCGCATTACATGACCTCGTCTTCGACGGGCATATAAAAAATGTGACTTAATGATTTCCTGATTTTTGGGTTACAATGACATTTTGGTACATGACACGTCGTCTCCTTTTAATGTATACGGACAAAAATCAATTAACAATTTCAGGATTTTGGAATCCCGGTGATCTTGACATTTGACCTTGACTAAACATTTTGGTGTGTGACACATCGTGTCCCTCTAATGTATCTACTGACACAAAAAATATTTTTAATGATTTCCTGACTTTGGGGTCACAGTGACCTTTGATCTTTGACCGTGACCTAAATTTTGGTATACGACATCTTTTCTCCTTGTTGAATCCACTAACCTAAAATTAGGTAATATTCAATAATTTCCTGATTTTTAGGCCGCAGTGACCTTTGACCTCGACCCACATTTGTTATCCCATAGGATATCCACTCACCATTCACTTGGAACTGTAGATGGAAAATTGTCAATGATTTCCTGATTTTTAAGCCACAGTGACCTTTGACCTTGGACCTCGACTTCTGTGCGCAACACATCTTCACCTAGCATATCCACTCACAAAAAATTGTGACTGAGGATAGAAAACTGTCATAGATATACATGTAGACCGGACATTAAAGGTTCACTGATTTCCTGACCTTTGAGCTCTGACCTCGACCTCCATTGTGGTATGCGACACATCGTCTTCCCGTAGGGTATATGCACACATAAAAAAATGAAACTCTAGATAGAAAACTCCCAGATTTCACTGAAATTTAACTGAAATGTATGAAATATGTATAGAAAGTACCGTAGGGTTTCTGAATACATAAATATACACAAGTGGAGAGAACTCTATAAACTTTACAGAACGTTACAGAATAGAGTAAATTTGAGCATACATTTTGCAGATAAAAGGTGAGGTCCCTGGAGGTGAGAATGGACTCACTGGCAGTCATTGATACATGCTCTGAGTGGCGAACACTGTGAGCTTTCAGAATGTATAAGGTTATGGTCTGGGGCCAATCATAGCTTTGAAGATAAAAGTTTTTCACTGGGAGTGGGGATGAGCCCACTGGGAGTAACTTATACATGTTTTCAGTGACAAAAACACAATAAAAGATTGTTTCATAATATCGGTGTATGAAAGGTTATGGGGCAGGGAAATAAAGATGAAATAAAGCGTGAGGTTTATTTGGTTTGGGTGGACACGGGGAAGTGAAGGTGAGTGAATGGAGAGGCAAAGTGAAGTTAGGTGTGCAAAGAGGATGGAAGAGGCTGACAATATAACATTATCCAGGTGAAAGGAAAACTTTGGCCTGGAAAACTAATTTGATTTACACGTAAGTGGTTATTCCATTCCAATGCATCATTGCATTGGAGATTACTTCACTGAAATAATATTTTATAATTCCGATACAGAAACACACAATATGCACAAGTTGGAGAACGATTGAGGGAAAACTATAGGACTTTCCTTGACGAGCAAAAGCTAACAGACTGAGTGACGGATGGATGGACGGATACCATACCATAATACTTTCCATCATCAGACAGTCGTATTAAAACGTGATGTTATGTATATCAGATAGACTGAAGCAGTTTGTTAGGTAGAAGTTTGAAGACTTGATCATAGGTGTCGATAAATTAAACATTTAGGAAGAAGGTACAGTACAATGTAATTGACATAGAGCAGACACATAAATCTAGTATGAACAAACCAGAAAAATCTAAAACTAATGGACTTCAAAATTCTAGACTGGTACAGATATTATAGTACATGTAGGATTGCATTTATTTATTTAATACACAATATATGAACAGAAAATTCGCATCTCTACTCCCCAGACTCGTTGTCACAGGTAATGCCTTCCTGGCAGAAACATTTAACATACTTCCTGCCGAAAACATCCACCAAGTAGAGTGTGAACCGTATGAAAAGTGTACAAGTAGGAGGAGTTGCGTTGATATGCGCATCTTCAGACTGTGCCAATAATATCCACCAAGTACCGTGTGAACCGTATGAAAAGTGTACAAGTAGGAGGAGTTGCGTTGATATGCGCATCTTCAGACTGTGCCAATAATATCCACCAAGTACCGTGTGAACTATATGAAAAGTGTACAAGTAGGAGGAGTTGCGTTGATATGCGCATCTTCAGACTGTGCCAATAATATCCACCAAGTACCGTGTGAACCGTATGAAAAGTGTACAAGTAGGAGGAGTTGCGTTGATATGGGCATCTTCAGACTGTGCCAATAATATCCACCAAGTATCGTGTGAATCGTATGAAAAGTGAACAAGTAGGAGGAGTTGCGTTGATATGCGCATCTTCAGACTGTGCCAATAATATCCACCAAGTATCGTGTGAACCGTATGAAAAGTGAACAAGTAGGAGGAGTTGCGTTGATATGCGCATCTTCAGACTGTGCCAATAATATCCACCAAGTATCGTGTGAACCGTATGAAAAGTGTACAAGTAGGAGGAGTTGCGTTGATATGGGCATCTTCAGACTGTGCCAATAATATCCACCAAGTACCGTGTGAACCGTATGAAAAGTGTACAAGTAGGAGGAGTTGCGTTGATATGGGCATCTTCAGACTGTGCCCATAATATCCACCAAGTATCGTGTGAATCGTATGAAAAGTGAACAAGTAGGAGGAGTTGCGTTGATATGCGCATCTTCAGACTGTGCCAATAATATCCACCAAGTATCGTGTGAACCGTATGAAAAGTGAACAAGTAGGAGGAGTTGCGTTGATATGCGCATCTTCAGACTGTGCCAATAATATCCACCAAGTATCGTGTGAACCGTATGAAAAGTGTACAAGTAGGAGGAGTTGCGTTGATATGGGCATCTTCAGACTGTGCCAATAATATCCACCAAGTACCGTGTGAACCGTATGAAAAGTGTACAAGTAGGAGGAGTTGGGTGCTGATATGGGCATCTTCAGACTGCGCTGCCAATATCCACTCAAGTATCGTGTGAATCGTATGAAAAGGAACAAGTAGGAGGAGTTGCGTTGATATGGGCATCTTCAGACTGTGCCCATAATATCCACCAAGTATCGTGTGAATCGTATGAAAAGTGAACAAGTAGGAGGAGTTGCGTTGATATGCGCATCTTCAGACTGTGCCAATAATATCCACCAAGTATCGTGTGAACCGTATGAAAAGTGAACAAGTAGGAGGAGTTGCGTTGATATGCGCATCTTCAGACTGTGCCAATAATATCCACCAAGTATCGTGTGAACCGTATGAAAAGTGTACAAGTAGGAGGAGTTGCGTTGATATGGGCATCTTCAGACTGTGCCAATAATATCCACCAAGTACCGTGTGAACCGTATGAAAAGTGTACAAGTAGGAGGAGTTGCGTTGATATGGGCATCTTCAGACTGTGCCAATAATATCCACCAAGTATCGTGTGAATCGTATGAAAAGTGAACAAGTAGGAGGAGTTGCGTTGATATGCGCATCTTCAGACTGTGCCAATAATATCCACCAAGTATCGTGTGAACCGTATGAAAAGTGAACAAGTAGGAGGAGTTGCGTTGATATGCGCATCTTCAGACTGTGCCAATAATATCCACCAAGTATCGTGTGAACCGTATGAAAAGTGTACAAGTAGGAGGAGTTACGTTGACAAGAAATATGGACAGAAGGATCTGCAGTACTTTGAACTGTAAAGGGCAATAACTCCGTTAAGAAAAATCCTCCATCAACGGGAAGAGCACATGCGCATTTCTGGACAGTGCCGGTAATATCCACTAAGTATTAGGTGAATCATATCAAAAGTGTAGGAGGAGTTGCATTGACAAGATGATTTTATTAATCTACAGTATTTTGAACTGTAAAGGGCAATAACTCAGTAAAGAAAAATCCTCCGTCAACGGGAAGAGTACATGCGCATCGCCGGACTGTCCCGATAATATCCACCAAGGATTAGGTGAACCAAATCAAAAGTGTAGGAGGAGTTGCATTGACAGGATGATATCATTTAATCTACAGTATCTTGAACTGTAAAGGGCAATAACTCGGTGAGGAAATATCCTCCGTCAACGGGAAAAGCAGATGCGCATCTCCAGACTGTGCTGATAATAATTAACCGTATCAAAAGTATACGAGTTGCGTTGACAAGATGATACAATTTAATCCACAGTATTTTGAACTGTAAAGGGCAATAACTCGAGAAAGAAAATCCCCAGTCAACGGGAAGAGCACACGCGCATCTCCAGACTGTGCCGATAACATCCACTAAGTATCGTGTGAACTGTATGGTACAGGAGGAGTTGCATTGACAAGATGATATAATTTAATCTACAGTATGTTGAACTGTAAGGGCAATAACTCGGGAAAGAAAAATCCTCCGTCAACAGGAAGAGCACATGCGCATCAACAGACTGTGCAGATAACATCCAAGTTTCGTGTGAACTGTATAAAAAATGTAGGAGGAGTTGCGTTGACAAGATTTGATGGACAGACAGACAGACAGACAGCTGACTTCCGTGACTATCGATGTATCCCTCGGGCATACCGGTCAAATGGCATTGTGCTACAGTAGTCTACACGTGTTGTTGTTGATTACTTTCGTTTTCGAACTAATTCTCAATTTTAACCATTCGCTTCCAGTTGTTGAGTTTTGAGTTAACAGTTATAAACTTGAAGCAGTAACCTATAAGTATGAAGTCCCCCCGCCCTTAATAGATACTGATACATCACCTGTCAAAAGTATTCATCAGGGCTTCGTGTTGGTGAATGCATGGTGAGCTAAAAATAGCTCACATAAATTTAGCGAGGAGAGCTGCGACGTGAGCTAAAAATCACTCTCGTAGAAGGACTCAGGAGAGTGATTTCAAAATTGAAGAAACCGAACTAGACACATTGTTGTTAGCTGTGTTAAAGAACTGCACATATATTTAAATTATTCACATTGAAAAGAAGCATTTTTTTTTAAATTATTGATTAATAAAAGTCTGTTTAACTGAGTCTAGTTTCATAATAAAAAGGCAAGTTGAGGAAACAATCACCCTCCATCAATTAATTTCAGTAAAACTGTCCATTAAAAATATTTACTTTAAGTAAGTCATTCAATAGTTAAATATACAATTATCTTCAATTATTGGTTTCATAAATTATATTTTCAGTCACCATTCACAAAACTGTGATCAATGACAACATAATGTTCATCGTCTACACGCAAAGCAATCTAATTGATGACTTGGGGGCCCAAAAACATTCGGAAACCTGTCGTCGCTACCACAGTATCATGCACTATCAGGCTTCTGAGGGTTTCCGACATACAGCTATCAAGCCAGCTTTGTTCTGATCGAAGGGGATTTCCACGTGCTCCAGTCGGCGGGAAAAAAATTGTTGCTCTATCAAGCAAATTTGAGATTAAATTTATCTGAGACTCAGTGGTTTGTAACATTTGGTGATACAATTACAATTTGTCCAACAAACATAACGTTTATTCACTTGTCCACACGAGCAATCACTCGACAACTTACGTAATCTTCGCTTACAACAACAACAACACATGTTAATACACAACAAACATTGCTTGCAAAAATGAATTTGGTAGAAAACCGCTTTCATTTGACCTAAACTCTGCCATATTAAAATATAGAATGAGACTAGAAGGCCCACACGACAATCCAATCCTTAGAGATGCATATGAATGCAGCAAATCTCTGCACAATTCGAATAAACTAAGCTGGCAGTCCTACTCAGAAAAGCTATCAACAATACCACCTAACTCCACACAAGATAACTCAATACATTTTAGACACAACTCTTAAAACATTGGAGCAAAGCATAAAATCATACAAACTTAAAACGTTAGACTCTTGCGAAAAACTCCAAATATATAAAGCACCAGAAATACACGGCAATATCAGTTTTCTTTCCACTGTCCAAAATCCAAACCATAGACAAGCACGAACGAAACTGCGAATATGTGCCCATAACTTTGAAATAGAATCTGGTAGAAAACGAAAAATACAAGGCCAGTCCATTCCCAGGTCAGAAGGGAAATGCAGACTGTGTAAACTGGACGTTGAATATGAAGCAAATCTTCTCTTCAGATGCACAAAACCCGATGACAAACGGCAAAAACTCAACATTGCACTGTACACGCAACAAACCACATACCAAAATATGAACATGACAAAATACATGTGTACACACGATACTGGGTCCTTCAACATGCAACGCTCCACTCTGTGGAAAAATCTGTTATGAACTCCTAGTACAGAGATCAAAGGTGCTTGCCAGACCCTCTACTGACACCTGTACATAGTCTCAAAGATTTCTTATTATTTCCTGTGTGGTCAAAAGTTGAGTGAATGAGAGTATGAAAGCGATAAAAAGAGATGAATGGTTTCTTCGGTATTTTAATATTATATTGTATTGTTTTGTCATATTGCTCTTGTTTATTTAGTATGTTGAGAGTTACTCCCCCTGGTCCATGTACTTCTGCATTGATCGCAATAAACGTATCGTATCGTATCGTATGTTATACCACAGTCGGGAAACAAATCTCAGGAGACAATTTTCAATGACAAGTTTGCACTAATTACGAGTGCGGTAAAAAGTGCACTCTCACAACAAATTTAGGCGAGCGGTACGTGCGCGTGCGCGACCGCCCAAAACGAAGCCCTGATTCATGATATCCCTCTTATTTGAGTTTCGATGTCAGGCTACCTCAGCAACTGGAATGCCTAGGAGGCTGTATTGATTTTTTTCTCATAAAAGTCTCGCGAGAGCCCATTTTACAGTATACGCAAAGACGTTCCCACAGTTATTGTTGCAACTGTCTTTTTTCAAACTTCCGGATTAGAATTTTAGATGAACAATTTGGGCTTGAAAGACACAATTCCGTTCATCTGAGACCGCCCAAATTCAATCCCCAGCTAGATATAAACCTCCTCTCCATTTTATCCAGGGGATTGAACTCTGAATTCTGCTTCGTTCTCTCGGAAATTCTTGGAAACCAAGCACGACTGGCTCATAGACTAAACCCATTCCAAGACAACCTCCCCACAGCGCATGCTCCATTTCGCAGGCTCCATTACCATCCCTGCCACCAATAGCGGAAGTTGACCGTTACTACGTTGCTATTACGTATAGGGGAAACCAACCAACGCACGGTTCAGTTTGAATCCGGCCGAACAACTCCTTTAGAATTGCACATGAGCGAACTACTTTTCATATGCTCTGTCCAGATAAACAGGGACAATTATCTCCAGATAATTCTTTTAACGCTAGGTCAACAGAGGTATTATGCAGACTTGAAAAGTAATCGAAATTTTCGGCAAACATCTATTTTACTATATATGATGTCACTTCCGGCGATGTGCGCGAAGGCCCCGAATCCGGTCCAAAAATCTGACTGGTGGCTGGGGTGTTATTAGACCCCCAGCGAGGTGGTTGGGTCAAAAGTAGTTCCGGCAAAGGGCCCCTGGGCATGTATTCTTCCGCGGTGATGCGGTCTGGTGGTGATGCGGTCGCGGGAAAAAGCTTCCGCGGAGAAAAAGTAGTCCCCAGACTTCAAATACGCTGCATGGTCCGATTGGGTCGAGTGAGTTATCAAAGTGAAGCATTCGTGAAGGGGCATCCAGTCATGGGTGGGTGCATGTAAAATTAGGATTTTTTCCCGAAACTATAAAAAGCGGAACACGGACTTTACCCCTAAAATAGGGGAAAACACCTATCCACCCTAGCCAAGAGGGCTAATATCGGTCCCTGGGCTTATTGGGACCTGCCTATCAAGTCAATGGGGTGGGTGCATGTAAAATTAGGATTTTTTCCCGAAACTATGAAAAGCGGAATACGGACTTTACCCCTATCAACTCTAGCCAAAAAGGGCTAATATCGGTCCCCGGGCTTATCGGGGCCTGCCTATCAAGTCAATGGGGTGGGTGCATGTAAAATTAGGATTTTTTTTCCGAAACTATAAAAAGCGGAACACGGACTTTACCCCTACAATAGGGGTCTGTATTATACAATATAAGGGAAAATGCCTGTATGGGGTATGGGGATGGTCAATTTTTTTCGTGGGCTTTACTATGGCTTGTGGAGTCGCGTTTTTCTCGTCTCGCCAAGAAAACGACAATGGGAAGGGTCCCGGAGCGAATCGGTGAAATTTTTGTGATATGGGCTGTTTGGATTTGTTTTTCACGTCTCGTCATTTAGAACACGATGGGAAGGGTCCCGGAGCGAAACGGTGAAATTTTTGGAAAAAGTCACCGAGGCCTGGGTAGGCCCATAGGCCTATTCTGCATGGCTATGGGTGTATAGGTCCATACGGGGTGGACGTTTTGGCATCTAGGTGGGCCACTAATGGTCCGATGGGGTCGAGTGAGGTATCAATGTGAAGCCTATGTGAGGGGGCAACCGATGGGGTGGATGTGGGGTAGGAATATCGTCATTCTGCGCATGCGCAATAGACAAAGTGTATGGAAATAGACGTTTTGAGATCTAGGGGAGCCACTAGTGGGCCGATTGGATCGAGTGAGGTATCAATGTGAAGCCTATGTGAGGGGGCATGTGATGGGGTGAGTGCGGGGTTGAAATATCGTCACTCTGCGCATGCGCAGTGGACTAAGGGTATGGAAATAGACGTGTTGGGGTCTAGGGGAGCCACTAGTGGGCCGATGGGATCGAGTGAGGTGTCCATGTGAAGCCTATGTGAGGGGGCTAGACTAGGGTGTCGTTTCCATTCTGCTGCGCAGGTCACGTGGGTTGTGACGTCACTTCCGGGTTTCACCTCCAAACCCAGAAGAGTTCCAATTTTCTCTTAGACGTCCGGATGTTCAACCTCCGGGGTTTTCCCGGCCCGGCCCGCCCCGGCCGCAGCGCG
>JAVTVY010043776.1:0-21590 GCA_036873755.1 Hanleya hanleyi
GGTAATGCTGGTCTGACAACGTTATACACATCTACCAGCGAGGTCCTCAGTTGTATAGGTAATGATGGTCTTGTAGTGTTATGCACATGTGTCAGTGAGGTCCTCAGTTGTATAGGTAATGATGGACTGGTAGTGTTTACACATCTATCAGTAAGGTCCTCAGTTGTATAGGTAATGCTGGTCTTGTAGTGCTATACACATCTATCAGCGAGGTCCTCAGTTGTATAGGTAATGATGGAATGGTAGTGTTGTACACATCTATCAGTAAGGTCCTCAGTTGTATAGGTAATGATGGACTGGTAGTGTTGTACACATCTATCAGTAAGGTCCTCAGTTGTATAGGTAATGATGGTCTTGTAGTATATACACCTCTCAGTGAGGCCCTCAGTTGTATAGGTACAACTGGTCTTGTAGTGCTATACACATCTATCAGCGAGGTCCTCAGTTGTATAGGTAATGCTGGTCTTGTAGTGCTATACACATCTATCAGTGAGGTCCTCAGTTGTATAGGTAATGCTGGTCATGTAGTGCTATACACATCTATCAGTGAGGTCCTCAGTTGTATAGGTAATGCTGGTCTTGTAGTGTAATTTTAATACACATCTACCAGTGAGGTCCTCAGTTGTATAGGCAATGATGGACTGGTAATGTTGTACACCTCTATCAGTGAGGTACTCGGTTGTATAGGTAATGCTGGTCTTGTAGTGTAATTTTAATACACATCTACCAGTGAGGTCCTCAGTTGTATAGGCAATGATGGACTGGTAATGTTGTACACCTCTATCAGTGAGGTCCTCAGTTGTATAGGTAATGCTGGTCTTGTAGTGCTATACACATCTATCAGTGAAGTCCTCAGTTGTATAGGTAATGCTGGTCTTGTAGTGCTATACACATCTATCAGTGAGGTCCTCAGTTGTATAGGTAATGCTGGTCTTGTAGTGTAATTTTAATACACATCTACCAGTGAGGTCCTCAGTTGTATAGGCAATGATGGACTGGTAATGTTGTACACCTCTATCAATGAGGTACTCGGTTGTATTGGTAATGCTGGTCTTGTAGTGTTATACACATGCATCAGTGAGGTCCTCATTTGTATAGGTAACGCTGATCTGATAATGTTATACGCCGCCATCAGTGAGGTCCTCAGTTGTATAGATAATGCTGGTCTGATAAAGTTATACGCCGCCATCAGTGAGGTCCTCAGTTGTATGGGTAATGCTGGTCTGATAATTTTATATACCTCTACTGTAATCTGCTGGCCCGATTTCTCCAGTGTGGCAGCACTATAAAAATGGCGGCATTAGGTCTGCTCTGTCACCTGCAGGCACCATCGGTGATATAGCTGACGACAAATACATGCTCTCTCTTATACACATCTACAAGAGAGATCCTCAATTGTATAGGTAATGATGGTCTTCCAGTATATACACAAGACCATCATCTAAGAGTGAGGTCCTCAGTTTTATAGGTAATGGTGGTCTTGTAGCATATACACATCTATCAGTGAGGTCCTCAGTTGTATAGGGAATGCTGGTCTGATAATGTTATACACATCTACCAGTGAGGTCCTCAGTTGTATAGGTAATGATGGACTGGTAATGTTATACACCTCTATCAGTGGGGTCCTCAGTTGTATAGGTAATGTCGGTCTTGCAGTGCTATACACATCTATCAGTGAGGCCCTCAGTTGTATAGATAATGCTGGTCTTGTAGTGCTATACACATCTATCAGTGAGGTCCTCAGTTGTATAGGTAATGCTGGTCTTGTAGTGCTATACACATCTATCAGTGAGGTCCTCAGTTGTATAGGTAATGCTGGTCTTGTAGTGTAATTTTAATACACATCTACCAGTGAGGTCCTCAGTTGTATAGACAATGATGGACTGGTAATGTTGTACACCTCTATCAGTGAGGTACTCGGTTGTATAGGTAATGCTGGTCTTGTAGTGTAATTTTAATACACATCTACCAGTGAGGTCCTCAGTTGTATAGGCAATGCTGGACTGGTAATGTTGTACACCTCTATCAGTGAGGTACTCGGTTGTATAGGTATTGCCGGTCTTGTAGTGCTACACACATCTATCAGTGAAGTCCTCAGTTTTTTCGGTAATGCTGGTCTTGTAGTGTAATTTTAATGCACATCTATCATTGAGGTCCTCAGTTGTTGTATAGGTAATGATGGACTGGTAATGTTATACGACATCGACTATGCGCCCTCTTGGTACTTTTGGCTAGTGGTATTGAACAGTTAATCTCATTGATGAGTTGTGTGCAGCTTCTAGCTGCATCATATCAGAGTGCGTGGTACACAGTCAACAATTTCTCAATATGTCACAATTCATTCTTACTGGCGGGGTGCCATCTCGAGAAACCACCTACTGTTTAACACATGCTCTGATGGGATGCAGCTAGAAGCAGCTGCACCCAACCCATCAATGAGATTAACTGTTCAATTCCACTAGCCAAACGTGGCAAGGGGGCGTATAGAGCTTGTCGAAGTAATCGACTTGGTTCGAAAAGATGGAGGCGAGGGTCTGTGGTCCTAGATGGTTGGAGACGCATGCTGGCCGATTTCCGGCAAATAAAATTGCAAATCATCACTACATTTCAAGTTCTGTTTTCACATATTTATTGACGAAAAAACTCGATCAATATTCCAGTTTTCTCTTCAACAAACAGAAGTTGTTTTTACCTCTATGTAAGAAACTCTTTTTCTTTCCGCTAACAGATATCCAATGGTGGACGTATTCTTAGCTTTGGTTAACGTTTTATCTTTTGTCAGCAATAGGGCCTATAGATGAGACTGGATAATTTTGTGATATCTCTGCCTATTATATGGTAGTTATACCGATACCGTATACTCATTCATTCACGCAAGCATCATATATGCAAGTAATGTGGTCACGATGCATGCAGCTAGGCGAGACACTCGAGATCCTCGCTATGTCCTTTGCCACCGAAAAAGGGGGATACGGTGGTCACTCACGGAAAATTTATGAAATTCAGATCATTTTCGGCGAATTTTTGGAGCATTTGAAACTAAATAGCATCTATAGTAAGTTTTAGGGGAGGATCCAGTGAAAATCAAAGGGTGTCCAACGTCGTCCATTCACTATCAGCGCGACATACCAGGAGAGACCCGGGGCATGTTCTTCGGAAATTTTTGAAATATTAGGCTTCTCTTAACGCATTTCAGAGGCATTATCAGAGGGAATCTTTCCGAAAGGTTTCACTCTTTTCCTTCTGAAAAAAATCCCCTATCCCTCAAAATTTTACAAGATTAAGATGCAGTACGTTTCTTCAGAATTTACAGTGTCCGACGTATAGTGACGTCTTCTTCACCTAATCGAATACAGACCACTCGTTTTGATATTGTTGAACAAATCGCTTAACAACGTCTTCTGGGTCCAACAACAGAGCCTCTTCCTCTCCCATCCTATTCAGCATCCTCACGTACGGTAAATGTTCGCTCACTAAAGATCTTCCAAACTTCCAGCCTTGATCATCTTGTTCAGGAGTCAATTAAGCAACCGTTGACGAAGATCAGTACATTGATGGATATAATTGAGATTTCCCTGACAAGGTGCAGGAAACAAGCCTATGTTTATGTATACTTTTGTCTTTTTGAATTTGGTGCTAATACTGTTATATGGAAATGGAATAGGTCTTTGGATTATGGACGCGGATATTCTCTAATGGACGACGGCTGGATTATGAATGACGGACTAGACGCTTGTAATTCTTGTTTTCCCTCGATTGTTAATTTTTCTTGACAAATTATTAGGGGGGCTATATCCCCCCCCCCCCGTTCCGCCGTCCCTGAGAATAAAGGCAAAACATTTTTTTAATGTGCATATCTATCCGAGAGGTCTTCCGTTGTGTAGCTAAATGATAGTCTTCTATGCATGTTTGAATGCTATTCGGTAATTTTGAAGCACTGGTCGAGTTTAGCAGTTGATAATTTTAGAAATGTGGGAAAATTCCCGTAGTGAATGGAATTTGGAAAATCTGGAATTTGGTTGGAACAGATGGGTCTCAACCCACGGTTCATTTATTCCAGGTCAGCGGGTCAAAATCTGTCAATTTGTCACCCCATATTCGTTATCAACGAATCTGAAGAACGACTATTCCTAGAAGCACTAAACTGACATTGGGACATTGTCATAGTGCACGTCCGTCCATCCGGGTCGCCAGGTCAAACTTTGCCAATTTGTCATCATTGCTTGTCCCTTAACCACGACCCTTTTAAATACCCCTAAGGCCGAGGGGCTCGCAGAACTTTGCGCGATTCTTGTTAATTTTAAATCACAAATGTATACTCAGTACTGCTATACGCTGTTTTAAGTTAACATTTTGTTGTTTAATTTGCACAATTTCTAGATCGCTAACATATCATGGAAATGAATGATAACAATGAAACTCCCGTAGCTCAAATCTCCGCATTCAAACGGATCTACACGGAATTTACACGGAACAACACGGAACTGCAAAATTTCCGTGTCAGCTGAATATATCCACACGAAGTTTTCTCCGTGTTGACACGGAAGGACACAGAGTTTGCGGATTGGACTTAGATTATTTTTCAATAATAGGATATACATTTATACAGCTCCAGGCCGTATTGGACATAGCAATGTAAGATAATGTACTACATATAGGAGAGCACAATTTCAATCCATGTGGCATTGTCATCCATTATTAACGAACATGTACCGTAATCAGTAGTTATCATTTTCAATACGTATCCAAGGCTCAAAATATATTGGCGACAAAAACATGAACCATGGCGAGTAAAATTTACAATATAGGGAAAAGAAATACATGCGTTTCGCCAAGCAGAATCTCGCCAAATAAGCTGCAATCCATGTGACATTGTCATCCATTATTAACTAACAGGTATCGTAATGAGTACTTATCATTTTCAATACGTATCTGAAATTCCCTTTTCACACTGTATACATATTACATGTACATGTATAGCGTTGTGTTACGTGTCAATTTATTCCCCTATGTTTACAAATTATATTCAATGGGGTAAAAAATATGAAACATTCACAATAGGACTAGTTCAACCAAACTAACATTGTTTCAAAAAAGTATTTTCCAGTCACGCCTGAGTAGGCTAGATTCGACAGCAGTTGAGAAATGCTGATCATGTCAATAGTTTAATGTTTATCACATTATTATTGCACTCATGTCATTTGAGACCGGTGACTTATTTTTCTAATGCACAAAACTACAAGTCGGTGGTTATTTTGACCGCACTGGTATTATTCTTCCACATGTATTTCGCCAAGCAGAATCTCGCCAAATAAGCAAACTGTTAATAAACTAATGAGCACAAGGAGTGTGTTTATTGTGTTATTATCCATTTTAGAAATAATAAATTTATACTAAAATAAACCAGACTTAACAAGAACAATTAGATACTTTTGTTCTCATTAGTTTATTAATACTTAAGGATTATCATTTAAAAAAATATATTAACTTACCTTTCTTTATTTTTTTGTTTATTTATTTATTTTTGGAAAGGCAAACTCTAAACAAATCAAATTAATAAAATTATTACACCAGACCTCTATCACATGGCTTTTGCAAAAGAAACAAAGTCCTTAAATTGGAATAAGTTAAAGGAAACAAAACTATCCACAGTTTAAAACAAAGGACTTCCCTGGGATATATTCTCACAAGAGTTATCTCTCCTACAGGGGGCGCCCATGTCCTGTAGTTTGTGGGTGTTGTTGTTGATCTGGCAAGATGATGCACATGGCGATATCTTTGACAATGAACAACATTTGAACTTCCAATAAAGTGCTTGGCATTTGTTGGTAGAAGAGATCAGAAATGTAAACTTCTAATGTATTATGAACTATCAACGACATAGGTGATCTTTTAATATCATTGAATGTTCTGCTATTCGAAGAACAACATCATCATGACATTGATGAAAATTGGGGTCGGCGTATTCGACTGAAATTTTTTGAATTCGACTGAAAAAACGGAAACTCGGTAGGTTATTTGTTGATAGTTCGCTTAATACTTGTTCGATTCTGACAATCTAAACTTTCCGGAGTAGCTGAAGAGATTCTCTTTTCAAAAATATATAGTTTGATGACAAAAGTATTTTTATTTTTGAGATAGTGCCCATGGGCAACTGAAAAAATCGTGTCGACTTCGCTGAAATTTTTTCTGGACCGACCGACATGCGGTTTTTCTTGTCCGGAAAATTATTCCGTGAACTGACTGAAATACTTTTAGGTTTCCGGAATGCTCTACTTTTATACGAATAAAATGATATAAAATGTATGCATGTACCTTCTACCGTTTTCCGTAAAAGGATTCGCTGAAAAAACCCGATTGAAAATCAAGACATTTTCAGCTGAATCGGCCGTAAAACGGATTACTGAAGCGAATTAAAAACTCGGATTTGAAGACGGGACTTCAGAAGATTCCGAAAATCCGGAATAAGGATCGCGGGTAAGTTTATAGGAAGATTGGTTATGTCGGTAGGTCATAAGTGTCGAATTAAATTTTAAAAGCATAGTTTGCACAAAAAATATCCTATTTTTCAAATAAATGAATGTTTCTCATGTAATAACTTAATGTAAATGTTTGTCATGTAAATGTAAATGGAAATAGTATTTTTCTATGGTATAAATATAATTTTGAATTGATCATTAATTTTAAATACATATATTTTTATGCATGTACCTTCTTGTACCTGAAAAATGACCAGGAATATACATATTTTGTTCTCAGTAATTATTATAATTTATATGAACTAAAATGAATTCTATCATTGTGAGTTTTGTTCACTTACTGACTTTTTGATATCTCACAGCCCAGACTGGTGAACAGTTAATTGAGTTTTAATCCCATGCAATTAATCCCTAACCGCTAATCCGTTACCACACTTGCCGAGAGTGACGATCGTTAACAGATTATGTGAACAGAATAGGTAATCAGATTAGGGCCATCAGATTAACCATTCCAATAGTGAGCAGTTATTCGACTTTTCTGTATATAAGGGCAGCATATCTTTAATTTCTTCAGATACCACCGCCGTGCATGCGCATTCAACCTTTTTTCCCCCACATAATCAACTACTAGTACACCAAGTACTATGACACAATTTGATAGAGGCCAAATCATTTTTCTGACTTCAACAAAGGGTATGGTTGCAGCGGAGTTACCTTGATACTGAGGGCCGTGTGCACCATAGCCCTACAAAACAATACGGCCATAATAAACTATCCATACATAACATCCGGCCAAAACGTCACAGACACATTTAGAAATAAAATAGGCATGGCAACAACGGAGTTACCTTGATACTGAGGGCCGTCTATCTCATTGTCCTACAAATTCTTTATGGCCACCAAACGATAATGTATACGGAAATAATACAGAGCTGTTTATTTGTGTATTCACCTAGTACTGAATCTACCGAAATGTTTAGTTATTCATTCATTTCTTTATCTATTTACTCAATTAATCATATATTGCTATTTATATTATGTGACTGACGGTCGGGGGGCGCCTGTTGTTGAGAGAAAGATATATCAAAGTATTGCATCGAAAAACAATAGAAAACAAGAATGACTACAAGCCTTTTATTTCATATGATACAGGCACACCGAAGACCACAGACGAGTTGGACAAGACCTGAAACAGAAGACGGATGACGATTACAAGAATACCAACAGCGCCTTGATTGACAACGCCGCCCAGCAAGAACATCCAGAATCAGAATACTTGACCCTAGACCACACCAGACACACTCAGACGGATGACGATCACAAGAATACCAACATCGCCGCACAACAAGAAACCTCCAGAACCAGAACACCACATCCTAAACCACACCGACACGCTACCCCATAGATGACACCGAACTGACGCCTTAACGCCTTGACACAGAATATGATCCTTTGACTTTCACGCAATATAGGACGTAGACCTGCCGTTCTGTGCCCCAATACACACTCCAAGCAATTGTTACAGGCACAGATTTCTGGAAGAACCCACCCTGTTCCAAAGGTCGTCGTTAGGGAAGTCGATTCGAAAAATCCTGAAGACGCCCATGGTTCTCCCAGTTTTTTGTGGACGGCTTTGTGCGTACAAAGGGGTACCAAGACAAAGGAATCATACACGCGATTACAGTGAACTCATATTTACCAGTATAACTTAACCAAAAACCAGAAAGAGACTTACGAACTTGTACATATAGCGATTCTTATTTACTTCTATTTATATCTCCTACTAATCCCTCATTGTTATTTATTATTTATTTATTTATTTATTTATTTATTTATTTATTTAGCGCTGGAAAAGATATTGAATAAACAAAGTAATGTACCGCGAAATTCAAATAAAACATTGAGTTGATGGGCCGCGAAATTCGAATGGGAAGCGGCCCTTAAACTACAATTTCAATCAAATTTCTTCAGACATTTCAATTTCAACGTGTATCGGCCCCGACTGAGTTTACTCAGCCTAGTAAGTATGCTGTGTTGGAAGACCAGAATGTTTTTAATTTTTCTTCTTCGTGTTTTGTAGATCCAACACCCAAACGCCCGATCCGCCAACCCAAGACCCAGCCCAAGATTATACGGTCTAGTAAGTATCAAGTGTTGGACCATGGGGATGTTTTCAATATTTCTTCTTCGTGTTTTGTAGATTATCAAACCCGCCAACAGAAGACCCGGTCCACAATTGTGTTCGACGAGATGGCATCCCCTCCGTTTTTTTTCTTCTTTATATTTTGCAGATAGACGAACCGATACCCAGTCCAAGCCGTCATCTGAGACCATCTCTCCGCAAGTATTGTTTGGTGGAGGTGTAAGTGTTTATAGTTCAGATGTAGTAGAGACTCTTTCTAAATCTAAGGCTTTTGAGATTTTAAGTGATCTTAGTAGCGATAAGATTTCTACTATTCCGCCTGTAAAACCTAAGGGCGGAGAAGTCTATGGCTTAGCTTCTGAGGCAAACGTTTTTGACGTGAATATTATTTCAGATGAGGAAGAGGAATTTGTTGACGAGTAGGTTTGGGTTAGGGGTTTGAAAGTGAGACATATGGAAATCATTGAAAACAATGAGTGGTTATGTTCCGATATTATGTCCGATGTTCGGTCACTTTTGAAAAAGCAGTTCCCGTTTGTTCAGGGTTTAGAGGAAACTGGTAAGGCTCCGATGTTTCAAAAGGATGAAGGTCGATGGGTTAATAGTTCTCCGTTCTCTTATGTAGATGGGCCGGCTGGTCAGATTCATCACACTGGTAGGGATCATTGGGTAGCCTGTCTGAAAGATAAGGACAATCAGGTATATTTATTAGACAGTTTGAAATCAGGGAATCCGTTGACAACTTCCCTTGAGATTCAACTTTCTGCAGCTCATGGGAAGAGTGGCGAAAAAATTACTGTTACAAGTGTTCAGCAACAAGACAATGGGTCGGATTGTGGATTGTTTGCTATAGCTAACTTAGTTGAGTTCTGTTTTTACGGTTACCTTGGTAAGACTACTTTGACTTTCAATCAACATACTCTAAGAAAACATTTACTTCAGTGTTTAGAAGATGGAAAAATGTCACCATTCCCACGGATTAACGAGAGTGGAAAGACAGTTAGAATTAGGTCAGTGAACAAAGTTATTAGTCGTTTTTGTTCGTGTGGTAAGCCTGATTGTTTTGAAGACATGGTAGGTTGTGACGGGGAAGATGGTAGGAAAAGGTGTACTGTTTGGAAACATTTGTCTTGTGCTCAGCCAAATGACAATTTTACTGAATGGTTTTGTGACAGACATACTCAGTAGACAAAGAGATTATTTCTTTTATGTTACTCCTTTGTTGTTTTTGGGGATTTCCGGAACAAAGGACCAATTAGTGTGTGAACAGTGTTCCAAAATCATTTTTTTTACTTGTCAAAATTGCTTTTACTTCATTTTATAAATTAAATGCATTATCAATTAGTAAATTTATATTAATAAAAAATCCAAGAACAAAACTTACTGAGAACAAAATATGTATATTCCTGGTCAGTTTTCATTTCGATTATAAAAATATATGTATTTAAAATTAATGATCAATTCAATATTTTCACTATTTCCATTTACATTAAGTTATTATATGACAAACATTCAATTATTTGAAAAATAGGATATTTTTTGTGCAAACTATGGTTTTTAAATTTAATTCGACACTTACGACAAACCGATATAACCAATCTTCCCATAAACTCACCCGCGATCCTGATTCCGGATTTTCGGAACCTTCTGAAGTCCGTCTTCAAATCCGAGTTTTTAATTCGCTCCAGTCACGCCGATCCGGCTGAAAATGTCTTGATTTTCAATCATTTTTTTTCAGCGAACCCTTTTACGGAAAACGGTAGAAGGTATATGCATAAATGTTATATCATTTTATTCGTAAGAAAGTAGAGTGTTCCGGAAACCTAAAAGTATTTCAGTCAGTCCACGGAATAATTTTCCGGACAAGAAAAACCGCATGTCGGTCGGTCGAGAAAAAATTTCAGCGAAGTCGACACGATTTTTTCAGTTGCCCACTATCTCAAAAATAAAAATACTTTTGTCATCAAACTATATATTTTCTTCTTCAGCTACTCCGGAAACTTTAGATTGTCAGAATCGAACCAGTATTAACCGAGCTATCAACAAATAACCTACCGAGTTTCGGTTTTTTCAGTCGAATTCAAATAATTTCAGTCGATTATCTGATCCCGAAAATGGGTGCTTGCCTGATGTGAGGTCAGCGCCTCCGGATTTTGGTTGCTCGATCTTCCAGGACGTACGGCTAGCTAATTAACAAACCCTGATCTCGCTTAAGCCTCTTGTCTAATGTGTGATTAACTACCAGTTATTGAGAGTAGCTGTGTTTTGATTTCGTCATCATGTTGTGGCGAAAATTCGCGATGGAGATCATGTTGACGTCATCAGCCAATCGGTTGACTCCCCGGCTCCACGTGATCTGGTGCTGCAAGAATACCGCCAAATTTCGCTGTTTCAAAAGTTCTTGGCGGGTGTTCGTTGTACTTCTGTCCAGTTCTGGTTCTTCAAGGAATCCAACCAGTATGTCATAAATGGATGCTTTTAATTATACACGTAGTCTGACAAACGTTTGGGCAACAGTCTTTCTGTCATGTGATGATCTCACGTGTGAATCATGCGTCAGAATAACCCAAAGGCCGGGCTGATGTCATGATGTGCGTCCGACGACATTCGACAACAACAACAAATCTGGTAAGATGAATTGTTCATCAATGATATTCCGTGGTTGTCTTTCATGTTTTATCTTACTCCTTGAAGTTTAAAAACAACCAAGTTTAATTAAACCTGTGTGTTTGTTAAGTTTAAAAAAGTAAAACCACCAACACGCTCGTTCGTTCCTGACATTTCCACAACATATTTTGCTCAAAAGAAGACACTGCAACTATCATTTACTATGGCACGTGTGGCAACTTTACCAAGAAATTCAGAAAAGCAAAATTGTGATCCTTGATAACTATTAATTTCAATAATTGTTTAATATCCAAAAGATTCATTTGTGTAAAAATTTATATTCGAAATGTGAGCAAAAACGTCAGAATATTAATTTTATATTTGATTTTATTTGTTTGCATTTTATTTTCAGGTAGGCCTATATCGGCGTACTGATCGTGGAACTGATATTGGGGAATTTCGGTAGTTCAATCTTGAACGTCGCTCGACTGGGCTCTCTCCGTTCAACTCAGCCTATCACGTAACAATGGCGCAAATTCCCCACAGATTCTATGGGAGCGCTGTACACTCGATTTTCTCGGAGTTCGTCCGGCTTTTAGCTCTGCTGTGGCTAGATAAACATCTTACAAATATTCTACAACAAATAACTTCAGAAAATCTTTGCGAAATAAAGACAAATCTTACCTTAGACGACCAACGTCAATGAAATCCAAACGACGGTAGACTGCGCGTGCAAAAAACCTTCCAAATTTACGCGCGGTTACAGGTTTCAAAAAGTAGTATCGTGCACGGAAACGGACTGAATTGAATCTGCTCAAAATAATTAGATACCAGCGGACAAGAAACCGCGATGGAAATATAGATAAAAAATATATATATAAGTTCTCTTCCCACTCTCTCACCAAAAAAAGTAGTGGCGTTAATGAGCAAACACTGATTGACATATTTAACAATATTATATCATTTAAACATTTATTCACATACTGAACTGTACACAGCTATTTTCATATATTAAGGAGGGCAATATTCTGGAATCAAAGCAAGTGATATTTTATGTGATCTTAATTCGTAGAATTTGCTTTTATTTCCATCGCGGTTTCTTGTCCCTGGAATGCATGCTTTTGAGCGGATTCAATTCAGTCCGTTTCCGTGCACGATACCACTTTTTGAAAACATGTAAACGAGCGTCAGTTTGGAACGTTTTCTGCACGCGCAGTCTACCGTCATTTGGATTTCATCGATGTTGGTCGTCTAAGGTAAGATTTGTCTTTATTTCGCAAAGATTTTCTGAAGTTAATGTCGTAGAATATTTGTAAGATGTTTATCTAGCCACAGCAGAGCTAAAAGCCGGACGAACTCCGAGAAGATCGAGTGTACAGCGCCCCCATAGAATCTGTGGGGAATTTGCGCCATTGTTACGTGATAGGCGGAGTTGAACGGAGAGAGCCCAGTCGAGCGACGTTCAAGATTGAACTAGGAATTTCGGAAGAACAGCATGAAGCACACTGGACACCCCAGGTTGGAGTTGTGACACAAGACATACTATCGATCCATAATTTTCAACGAAGTAGCACTGTGCTGGAAGTTACTGAAAAAAAAACACATTCACAAGGCATGGATCAATCCTTTCAGTGAACCGAGTGTTGACGAAATATTATTGAATGCATAGATGAAGGATTTTTATAAAATCACTGAATATGCTAAAGTGTGCTAACTATTCACAACTTCAAGAAATTGATAATCTCCCCAGATTATGAGAGAGTTTGCTCCTATTCGGCATTGGAGTTTCTTCAGATCTAATTAAATATATTGCCAGGGCCAGGCAGTGCAATAAATTTCGAAAAGCCCCACACCCAGGCCTAAGTATTTACATACCGTCTCTTGTTTAGGACTCTGGATAACAGGTAGGAAAATATACAATACCATGCCGAGTCGATTATGCCGCTCAAGTTTATAATAGTGATATGTCAAGCCTTAATAATAAAATACCAAATTAAATATAATTCATATCACCTTCTTGCCTTGTTCTTCATATTCAAAACCTAACAAATTAACTTGTGTTTGTGATTATATGTGAGCTATCTGAGGAGATGTGCCAGTAGTAGTAGTATTAACGCATTACAGGTCTTATTTTGACGAGTGCGCAGGTGTTTCTGCGCAGATTTGTGGCGGAAGTGTGGCGGGTCGGGGTATTCCCCAGTGGGGGTTTCCCAATGACGGTCACGTGATCAAGGCATGTCTAGACTTGTTCTGGGTTGTACAGTTCTGCCATGCGGAGGATGGGTACTAGTATTTCGCTGACGTCCTAGTAATAAACATAATCTATAGGTGTTGTGGCGGCTGTGGTGGGTGGTGGTGGGTTTAAGATGGCGGTTGTGGTGGGTGGTGGTGGGTTTAAGATGGCGGCTGTGGTGGGTGGTGGTGGGTTTAAGATGGCGGCTGTGGGGTGGTGGGTGGTGGTGGGTTTAAGATGGCGGCTGTGGGGTGGTGGGTGGTGGTGGGTTTAAGATGGCGGCTGTGGGGTGGTGGGTGGTGGTAGGTTTAAGATGGCGGCTGTGGGGTGGTGGGTGGTGGTGGGTTTAAGATGGCGGATTGTAGAAAAACGTATAAAAGCAGGCGATTTTTAGGGGTGGGGTGTATTCATTGCACTACCCTGTGGAGCACTCTGACTGACCTGACCTGACCAGCCTGCCTGCCCGCCTGCCTACCTGACCACTGCCTGCCCGCTTGTATTAGACGAAAGCATGAGACGTGGAGAAGATTTTCCCTGGGACCCAGCAGTACCTCCGGTTGAAGTCTTGCCTGAAGACGAGCGTGTGAGGGAGACCCGCACTCTTACACCGGACTGCACCCTATTGTTGTATCCCAAACGTGTGGAGCTCATCGATGACGACAGTAGGTGTTGGTGTACGTCTGAACCAGCGCGTGTCTCTTTATCCCCGGAAGGCTGGACTACCTTGAAACGGGTGTTATTGGGTGACCTCGACGGTGATAGCATTCACCTGTGTGACGACGTCTACATTTTCCGCGGTCCCTATTTTGCTCGACTCCTCTGTCTCAAGCAAGGTGGTTTTACTCTGGACCCTGATCTATGGACAGCCTTGGAAAAAATAATCCCCATGGTCGATGAAGTATTATCTCTATAGGAGCCACATAACCCATCAGAATAGTACGTATCACGCACTACACCCGTAGAGCTACATCTGGTCTATAAAACACGTCTCTCTGGATCCTACAAATTCATTTCTACGGTTGCAGAGCCATGGCGGAGATCCAACCCTATGCGACTCGCATTTTACAGCATGCCACCGCGGTGAATTCATTCACGGGTTACCGAGCAGTGGTCCGGTCCATGTTTGCAGATGGCGACGACAACGAGGGGCGACGCCAGATCCTGAACGAGTTCACAGAAGCGGTACTCCACAGAGTGCACTCGATGGACAGGCGTGCCATCACTCACCACTACTGGACTATGACAGCCATCCTTGATGCTCGGGCTATGGACCACGAGCGCTCACGCCGGAACCAGCGCCGGCTGGTTGGCCTAGTCATGGTCTGTGCCCTATTGACCCTGGCGCTGTGGTATTGACACTATAAATACCAGGGTCAGACAGAGTGTGTGTCATTCACTGTTCGACATTTGGAGCAAGCATGTCATCCGACCTACGAGCCATCCTGCCCTTTACACCCCAGGTGGGGTTACACGTCTATGAAGATAAAGTCACCCTGTTGGAAGACCGGGATGTCTGTGGGTGGGATCCGGAGTCCACATCCACTACGGTGACGCTACCTCGTGACGGCTGGACCAAATTTAAACGGGTGTTGAGCGGCGAGCTCGATGGACACCTCATCCACATAGACAATGCCATCTACGTATACCGTACCTCCCTCTTCGCCCGTGTGGGACGTTACCAAGACCCTACGCGAGGCTTCACCCTAGACCCCGATCTGTGGACAGCCTTGGAGAAAGTGGTGCCTATTGTGGACCAGCTGTTTACACCGGACGAACGATCATCAGACGAGTTGGGGTGGGCTCGTGCTATTGAGGACGCGCTGGCTGAACCCCATGAACAACTGTCTAGTCATGAACCCGACGACGACGAGGCTATAGACTATCCGGCTGAACTGAGTCAACCAACACAACGGTGGTAGAAACTTGTTATAAATAAACCATACTCTCCGCGTCCATCATCATTGTGTCACCATGAAGCGCTGGGAGAAGGTGTTGGATAACTTATACTACAGTCCCGACAGTCCGGCGGCCTATAGTGCATTGTCGGCTCTCTATCGAGCGGCCAAACCCCAGGGGATACAACGTACCCAAGTCCGAGATTGGTTAAGAAAACAAGACACCTATACCTTACATCGAGCTGTCCGTCGCCATCTTCTACGGAACCGGGTCATCGTGGGAGGAATAGATGCCCAGTGGCAAGCGGATTTGGTCGATATGAGCGCCTTTGCCAAACACAACGATGGGAATCGGTATATCTTGACGTGCATCGATATCCTATCGAAGTATGCGTGGGTGGTACCCATCCGGACGAAAACGGGGGCGAATCTCATAGCGGCGTTCAAAGACATCTTCAAGACCGGGCGCAAACCCTTGTATTTGCAAACCGACGAAGGCACGGAATTCCTCAACAGACCGTTCCAAGCCTTTCTCAAGAAACAGAAGGTCTTCTTCTTCCATACGTACAACGAGACCAAGGCGTCCGTGGTGGAAAGGTTCAACAGGACATTTAAAGGTCGCATGTATAAATATTTCACCTATAAGAATACAAGGCGGTACATCGATGTTCTCCCGAAACTGGTGAGGGGTTACAATCGAGCCTATCATCGAAGTATACAGAGAGCCCCCATTACCGTGACCCAACGCAATGAAGCCCAAGTCCGGCGTGTCTTGTACCCCAGGCCATCGCAGCGAACGACGAAGGAGATGTTCAAGGTCGGGGACCCTGTACGCATCAGTAAAGTCAAGGGCAAGTTCGAGAAAAGTTACTTGCCCAACTGGAGCGATGAGCACTTCCTGATTAAACGGCGCCTACCCCGACAGCGGCGAGTCTATGAACTGGAAGATCTTCAAGGGGAACCGCTGCTAGGCACGTTTTACGAGACGGAATTACAGCCTGTCGTAAAATCACAGCAAGACTACTACACGGTGGAGCACATTTTGAAAACGGAACGTCGACGTGGGAAACTGTTTCATTTCGTGAAATGACAAGGCTGGCCCAGTTCCTTCAATTCCTGGGTCGCTGCCAACCAGGTGAAACGACTATAAAGCCAGACACCACTGCCGTCCTCCTACATTCCACGTCCAACCATGAACGCGGTGCAACCGTCTCTGAACACAGCGTCTTCCAAAACGCGCAAAGCGCAAGTGGGCTTTGGTGTAC
This sequence comes from Hanleya hanleyi, assembly GCA_036873755.1. Lineage (NCBI taxonomy): Eukaryota > Metazoa > Mollusca > Polyplacophora > Lepidopleurida > Hanleyidae > Hanleya > Hanleya hanleyi. Next base: position 16,623 of record JAVTVY010043776.1, read on the forward strand.
TAGTGCTAACCCTGCTGAGTGTGTTGTGCGGAGGTGTGTTTTACGACGTAGCCTATGTCAGCACGTTACTTAACCAACTGAGAACACCAGCCATCAGTGAAACCGGTCTACAGAGAGCACCAGTCGTATCCAGCCCAGTCACCATCACCTCCACACCCCGTGTACAAGCCACAACGAGAGTAAGCTCCACACTTACACCAAGTACACCTACTACAGCTGAAGACCCACCGGATTTCATCCCTCACAGTGAACCGACAACGACGACCCACGTTGTACCCATCACCACCATCATCATCCCTGAACGTGAACAGACAACGACAACCGACGTTGTGCCCACCACCACTCCAGTTCACTCGTACCAAATTTACAAGAGCGGGTTACCACGACAACGGATACACCTCCAACCATGGACCCTCGGTGGCAGCATCCCTTCACCTGCGTCATCGCAGGACCGACGGGCTCCGGCAAAACGCACTTCGTCAGGAAGCTCCTTCAACACGCCGACAGCATGATCACTCCACCCATTGCCAGAGTCGTGTGGTGTTACGGAGAATGGCAGGAAGCGTATGCAGCAATGCCCCACATCACGTTCGTGGAAGGCCTACCTAACCTGGCCGATTTGGAACCCGACACCTTGGTGGTTCTGGATGATCTCATGGCGGAGACGGATGCGCGGGTCACCCAACTCTTTACCAAAGGCAGCCACCATCGACGGCTCAGCATCATCTACATTGTGCAGAATCTGTTCAGTAAAAACAAAGAACATCGGAACATCAGCTTAAATGCCCACTACATGGTGGTCTTCAAAAACCCGAGAGATACCACTCAACTGCTGCACCTGGCGAGACAGATGTATCCCGGCCGCACACCGTTTGCATTGGAAGCCTTTAAAGATGCCACAACCCCTCAGCACGGGTATATGCTCTTCGACCTGAAGCAAACCACCCCCGACCACCTTCGACTACGGACCGGCATCTTTCCCGGAGAGACTCACCACGTGTACATGCAAAAATAATGTAAACACACCTACAGTGGCTCCCCCAGCTGGGGTGTGTGTGTTTTGATGATGGGGATAATAAAAAAGAATGAATACCACAGCAGGGTTGATTTTTTGTCTCTGAAGTAGATAAAAAGAGCAGAGTTGTGGGTTCTAGCATTAGTTGTGCCGGATGTCTGCGCGAGTACGGAAGCACGCTCCCACGCTCCGTGTATTGAAGACGGCCCCACCCGAGTTGGTGCGAACCATTGTACGCGGTGCAGACCCTGCTCTCGTGTGCTGTCTGTGCGAGATTGGACTCAATATCTTAAAAGGCAACGTACCACTGACTCCGGCTCAGAAGACCAAGTTGACCAAGCATAAGACAGGTCTAAGAACCTTAGTCCAGAAGCGAGTGTCTCAAACACAAAAGAAAAAGGTGTTACAGAAAGGCGGATTTCTCGGGGCCATCTTAGCACCGTTGGCCGCTTCCTTGTTGGGTCCAGTATTGGGTGGACTCTTCGGCCGACAATGAACCACACGAAAAAAATGGTCCTCGTCGAACCTCGGCTCCTTCAAAACCTCCAAACGCCCTACCCTGTCCCACCTACGGTGAAGACGATAAACACCCTCGATGGAGAGATGCAACAGATCTTACAGAGACCGGGTTTAAGCGATAGTGAGAAAGTACAACGGTACAATGAGACGCTTCAGCGGTACATGACGTTCATGGACCAATACAAAACCCTCTCTGCTCCACCACCATCACCACGTGACACACCGCCGACCTCAGCACCGCTCCAACAGCCGGGTGGAGTACCTTCCACAGCTCCACAGTGGGTGGAAGACGAAGTCCTGAAGAGTGTACCTGCCTCGTTCAAGAAACAAGCTGGCCTGGTATTACAACGGATGAAACAGAATCCTAACATGACTTGGAATGATAAAGGTGAACTCCTGGTACAGAATCAGGTGGTCCCCGGTACCCACATGACGGATTTAGTGAATGACCTGATGCGTCAACGCAGGACGCACACGGATCCTCGAGGATAGGAGGTCTTCGCTCAAGGCTTGAAAGACATGCATGTACCACAGGAATTGGTGGGGAACCCTCAGCGCTGGGCCTTTATGCAGAATGTGAGTACACCACCAGAACCTTGGGAACCGGAGTCACCACCCAAATCACCACCACGGCGGACACCTACGTTTTCACCCCTTTTACCACGCCACCCCCTGTAACCACCAAGAGCTAAATCACCGCGACCATCACGACGATTAGCGCCCAATAGCTGGGAGAAGTATTAAAACCAACAGCAGCAGCAGGAGAGCTCAGTCATCATGTTTTACCTCACCCTACCCAGTAACAGCTCGGCTGATGTGTTTCCTGACAACACCTTGACCAAGTACGTGACCCAGTTGCCGCAACCGTTGCATTTACCTGGACGCTGGGAATGTGGACTCGTGGATATGCAATACCCTTACTCGTGGTACAACGTGCGAGCCAATGAAGTATGGTACGAGGTGACCTACGAAGGACAAGAAACTCGACTCAAACTACCCGAAGGTCAATACGATACACCCAAGGCGTTCATGGGTGGGCTGAGAAGTCTGATGCATTATAAGTCTCTACGAGACGTCACGAATACTTCAAAACCCATCAAATCTTTCCCCTTCAAAAATCATGTGGACTTCGATTACAACGCACACAACGACAAGGCCAATCTCACGCTCAGCCCCAACGTAAGTGTCGAACTCAGTCCTACCCTACAGCAAATGCTGGGTTTCAATTACCAGGGGTACGCTGGCCCCACCGGCGAGATAGGCCACATCCCGATGGACATGCGTGGTGGTATGTATGGCCTGTACGTCTACTCGGACGTGGTCGATGCACACATTGTCGGCGACAGCAACGTACCTCTACTGCGCGTCTGCCCGGTGAAAGGCACGTATGGAGCTCAAGTCACCCACAGTTTCAGGCATATCGTGTATCTACCGGTCAGTCAGACCGATATTAGCTCCATCGTCATCGATATAAGAGACGACACGGGACGATCGGTGGCATTCGAACGAGGAAAAGTGGTGCTGACACTTCATTTCCGTCAAGTCCGAGCGGTTCACTTTGCATAATGAAGGTGCCTTATCAATGCCATACAGCCAGTTACGTCGATCATTACACCAAACAGGCCGGGGGTAACTTTCCTGTCTTTGCGGGTACACGCATGCAACGAGGCCATGGACTGGGGAACATACTCGGGAGCATCGTCAAAACGTTTCTGCCCTTGGTGACGCGTGGGGTCAAAGCGATCGGCAAACAAGCGGTGCGCAGTGGACTGCAAGTGGCCGGTGATGTCTTGGGGGGTACGGCACCCAAAGCCTTGAAACGGCGGGCCAAAGAAGCGGGAGGCGTCTTGGTGGCCAAAGCACAACGCACCGTAGGGAATAAAAGAGCTGCCCCACCGAGACCACGCACCAGTCGACGACCGACCCAGCGACGACGCACATCGAAGAAGACAAAGGATATCTTTTCTTAAAGATGGCTTTCATCCATGCCGAGTCGTGTCCTTCTACCAACAGTGAATTTGATTTATGGACCGTCCCACCTACTCAGACCAGTGCCGAAGAGGGTCAGTGGGTGGAACATCTGCCCCTTTCCAGCCTTACAGCCACAGGCCCCATTGAATTCACCATCACCAACGCAGATACCACCTACCTGGATTTAGCCCATACGTACCTATATGTGAAAGCTAAAATCACCAATAAAGATGGGACAGTCCTGAAAGCAGAGGCACCCGTGGGACCAGTGAATCTCTGGCTTCATTCGCTATTCCAGCAAGTGGATATAGCCCTGAGTGATAAACTGGTGAGCGCCTCGACGAACACGTACCCGTATCGAGCCTACATCGAAACGCTGTTATCCTACGGCCGTGACGCTAAAAAGTCGTATTTGACAGCCCCGTTGTTCTACCGAGATACCCCAGGCAAGATGGAAGCGAGTCCTGATAATGCCGGCTACACGGAGAGAGTGGATTTCACAGCAGAGAGTCACTCGGTCGATATGATGGGACGTCTGCATGCGGACTTATTCATGCAGGACCGATACCTCTTGAATGGAGTACCTGTCAAAATACGACTAGTGCGCGCAACGCGTGCGTTTGCCTTGATGGCCCCGAATGAGGACCTCGAGTATAACATTGTCATCCAAGAGGCAAGTCTGTTTGTACGCAAAGTGAAACCCAGCCCAGGTGTACAGTTGGGGCACATCAGAGCCTTGGAGAAAAAACCAGCCCAGTACCCGATTCGACGAGTACAGACCAAGGTCTTTTCCGTTCCTAAAGGCAATATGATTGTCAATCAAGAAAACCTGTTCCTGGGGGTTTGCCCAAGCGTTTAACCCTAGCCTGTGTGGAGAACGTCAGTTATAATGGGACACTCTCGAGGAATCCGTTCAACCTAAAAGCGTTCAACATCAATTTCGTGGCCCTGCATGTGGATGGCCAACAGGTACCGGCACGCCCCTTACAACCCAACTTTGGAACGGACAATTACATCCGGAGCTATCTGAACCTCTTCACAGCAACTGGCCAAATCAACCAAGACGAGGGAAATATGATCAGTCGAGACGATTTCGGCAGAGGGCACACATTGTTCTGTTTCGATCTGACTCCCACCTTAGACAACGATCATCAACTGAGTCTCGTCAAGAAAGGCAACTTACGCTTGGAACTGCATTTCGGGACACCTTTACCGAAAACCATCAATGTGATCTGCTACGCCGAGTTTGACAACATCATTCAAATCGATAAAAGCCGTCACGTGCTGTGTGACTTCTCCACCTAACATGGATACAGACCAGATAACCACCGTGCTGGAGAATGACCCAGAGACACGTAGGGTGTTTCAAGGGGTGTTCGCCCGAGATGTGTTTCCATTAGACCGTGTGTATCCGGCTGCTTAAGTTCTCAACACGGACCCGATGGATCGGCCCGGTCAACACT
>JAVTVY010043777.1:0-20743 GCA_036873755.1 Hanleya hanleyi
TTTTTATCATAGCAAATATCGGTTATGCCAACAGTGTATCTGTTATCAATTTATTTTAATAAATATTCCTTTGCGATTTCATCAGAACTTTGGTATGGAAATATTCTCAAATCTTCTGGAAATATAAGCAGGAAACGATAAACATTTCAAAACAACAAGTGAGGATGTCAACTGATTTATTGAGAGCTAACATCCCCCCCCCCCACCAAACTTCCTAGCAAGTTAAATCCTACTGTTTGACATGAACTGGAAATACACAAGCAGTGGTGTTATACAACCTATATATCTCACCCTCCGGGGGATTTCCTCCAGGTGCATGGCCAATCTTCACATGAGGTCCCCAAGCCTGGGCTTTTCCAGCTGACAATGCAACAATGGCTGCCTTGATGAACCTGGGTAGATCTGAAAGGATTTTTCAGACAGATCGAGTTATGGATATTTCTTTGTGAATTCCAGGCTAAATGAGTCATTAATTTTGACTGCAAATATAAGGTGAAGTGCTGCAGTAGTTACTGAGAAGAGTATCAATTGTTTAATATGGCAAGTATATGAAGAGAAACTTGTTGATAGTTAAAGCTCATAGAGGGTCCACATTACAACATTCTGAGTTTAACTAGAAATTAGAATTGTTTTGCTAATTAAGCTATAACATTATAATTATATTTATAACTTACTTACCATCATTACATGTAGCTTCACTCATCACCATCTGCAATACAGTTCTTTAAACCTCAATAGTTCCAGCTTAACATGAGCAAATCAACTTTCTTTTTGCACTCTGTCCTGCATGTTTTTCTGCTGTTGTTGTTCTCATATGACAGCATGGTGGCGCCACTAGTGGCCAATTAAAATATACCGGTACAGGGGAGATAACTCTCCTCAAATTGTTGAATTAATGCCAGCAAGTAAATTGCTAATGTAATAGACTACCATTAAAATAGAATAATATTATCTGTATATAATTGGTGATAATGAAGAGGGTAGAGTATTCATTGACATATTTTTCTTGAAACTCATGTTAGAACTGAAGTAGGCGTACTCTTCTAAAATTATTTTCTTCATTATGTCCAATTTTATTATAAAATCTTTGGATTGGACTGATTATAAATTAATTATTTATTAAACTTATTAATTTTATTATAAAATCTAAATTCAACAAGATTTCTTACACAAATATGATACTATTTGGATAACACTATGTAGAGATTGATATTATTGATATCTTTATCTTATTCGAATGAAAACCCATGTCACTAATATGATCTCTGAAGTCTTAGGTAAAGTTTGTGTATTTTTCAATTCAAGCTGTTGCTGTTGTTGTTGTTATTCATTGAAGAATTTGTCGCATTTTGTCGCTGTATCCAAACACCAAAATAGTTATATTGATAACTTGTATCATCGTTTAGATAACATATTGAAAACAAATGTAGTACTTTGACAGAATTTCCCAATCAGGTTTGAAGGTAAACTATTATCAGATAGATTTTTTTTAATTTTCAAGAACAATTTTCTTACTTGAGTGAAACAGATGAGGTTCTCCCTATGATTGATTCAGTAGAGAGAAGTACAATTTTGGTATATATCATGATAATACGTCTGCCATTTTTGAAAGAGAAAGTGCTAACCATATCTTCAACTGGAGATCCAATGTTGTGGAAATTCTGTAAAACTGTCTTGTAAAAATACTTTCCAAAAGCAAACTGATTTTTTGTCCTACAGGCAAACTTATTCTTACAAGATCATGTAGAACAGCTGTCCTGCAGGATCTTACAAGATCTTGTAGGACAGCTAGCTTTGTCCTTCAGGATCTTGTAAGATCGTGTAGGACAAAAAAACTGTCTTGTAAGATCTTACAAGATCTTGTAAGAAAATTTCAAATCCTACAAGATCTTACAAGATTTTTTGGTAAGGGAGGGTTGAAAGCGACGTTAAATCATATTCACTCACTCGCTCACCGCAAGATCTCTCTTGGGCTTGTTTTTAACGGTGATCCGATAGACTCCGACAGTAACTTTCGAAAACCTGAACGGATCTTTTTCAAATTTTGTATGTGGTTAACTTGCCACAGGATCTCACTCGAGATTACTTTCCATGCTGAGTACTGAGTGTTAAGGTTCCAAGCCAAATCAGTAGTTTCAATGTCGGTGGACTTCAAACGCTCTGCTTTTCATTAACGTTTTCTCTGAACCACCAAATTAGTTTTAATTATTAAAGTATTGTACTTTCTACATTTTTTCCTGTTATGACTGACGAAGGTAAATACAGCATTATACATAACACAGCACATGACCCAATTTTGTGAAATAGGAAAAACTATGTATTTTTGCAGATTACACTCAAATCCATAAAATGCACGCAGATAACGGCAGCCTTCCGAAGTCCACGAGTTCTAGTTGATAACTGTAATAATGAGAGTTAGTGTCACAGTTAGCAATGGTTAATGTCTACTGTAAATTATCTCATAATTAATAACTGTAATAATGAGAGTTAGTGTCACAGTTAGCAATGGTTAATGTCTGCTCTAAATTATCTCATAATTAATAACTAATAATGAGAGTTAGAGTCACAGTTAGCAATGGTTAATGTCTACTGTAAATTATCTCATAATTGATAACTGTAATAATGAGAGTTAGAGTCACAGTTAGCAATGGTTAATGTCTACTGTAAATTATCTCATAATTAATAACTGTAATAATGAGAGTTAGTGTCACAGTTAGCAATGGTTAATGTCTGCTCTAAATTATCTCATAATTAATAACTGTAATAATGAGAGTTAGTCACAGTTAGCAATGGTTAATGTCTACTGTAAATTATCTCATAATTAATAACTGTAATAATGAGAGTTAGTGTCACAGTTAGCAATGGTTAATGTCTACTGTAAATTATCTCATAATTGATAACTGTAATAATGAGAGAGTCACAGTTAGCAATGGTTAATGTCTACTCTAAATTATCTCATAATTAATAACTAATAATGAGAGTTAGTGTCACAGTTAGCAATGGTTAATGTCTACTGTAAATTATCTCATAATTAATAACTGTAATAATGAGAGTTAGTGTCACAGTTAGCAATGGTTAATGTCTACTGTAAATTATCTCATAATTAATAACTGTAATAATGAGAGTTAGTGTCACAGTTAGCAATGGTTAATGTCTACTGTAAATTATCTCATAAATAATAACTAATAATGAGTTAGTGTCACAGTTAGCAATGGTTAATGTCTACTGTAAATTATCGCATAATTAATAACTGTAATAATGAGAGTTAGTGTCACAGTTAGCAATGGTTAATGTCTGCTGTAAATTATCTCATAAATAATAACTAATAATGAGTTAGTGTCACAGTTAGCAATGGTTAATGTCTACTGTAAATTATCGCATAATTAATAACTAATAATGAGAGTTAGTGTCACAGTTAGCAATGGTTAATGTCTACTGTAAATTATCTCATAAATAATAACTAATAATGAGTTAGTGTCACAGTTAGCAATGGTTAATGTCTACTGTAAATTATCGCATAATTAATAACTAATAATGAGAGAGTCACAGTTAGCATTGGTTAATGTCTACTGTAAATTATCTCAGAATTACTAACTGTAATAATGAAAGTTAGTGTCACAGTTAGCAATGGTTAATGTCTACTGTAAATTATCTCATAATTAATAACTAATAATGAGTTAGTCACAGTTAGCAATGGTTAATGTTTACTGTAAATTATCTCATAATTAATAACTAATAATGAGAGTTAGTGTCACAGTTAGCAATGGTTAATGTCTACTGTAAATTATCTCATAATTAATAACTGTAATAATGACAGTTAGAATCACAGTTAGCAATGGTTAATGTATACTGTAAATTATCTCATAATTAATAACTGTAATAATGAGAGTTAGTGTCACAGTTAGCAATGATTAATATCTACTGTAAATTATCTCATAATTAATAACTGTAATAATGAGAGTTAGTGTCACAGTTAGCAATGGTTAATGTCTACTGTAAATTATCTCATAATTAATAACTGTAATAATGAGAGTTAGTGTCACAGTTAGCAATGGTTAATGTCTACTGTAAATTATTTCATAATTAATAACTGTAATAATGAGAGTTAGTGTCACAGTTAGCAATGGTTAATGTCTGCTCTAAATTATCTCATAATTAATAACTAATAATGACAGTTAGTGTCACAGTTAGCAATGGTTAATGTTTACTCTAAATTATCTCATAATTAATAACTGTAATAATGAGAGTTAGTGTCAGTTAGCAATGGTTAATGTCTACCATAAATTATCTCATAATTAGTAACTGTAATAGTGAGAGTTAGTGCCACAGTTAGCAATGGTTAATGTCTACCGTAAATTATCTAATAAATAATAACTAATAATGAGAGTTAGTGTCACAGTTAGCAATGGTTAATGTTTACTCTAAATTATCTCATAATTAATAACTGTAATAATGAGAGTTAGTCACAGTTAGCAATGGTTCATGTCTACTGTAAATTATCTCATAATTAATAACTGTAATAGTGAGAGTTAGTGTCACAGTTAGCAATGGTTAATGTTTACTCTAAATTATCTCATAATTAATAAGTGTAATAATGAGAGTTAGTGTCAGTTAGCAATGGTTAATGTCTACTGTAAATTATCTCATAATTAATAACTAATAATGAGAGTTAGTGTCACAGTTAGCAATGGTTAATGTCTACTGTAAATTATCATAAATAATAACTAACAATGAGAGTTAGTGTCGCAGTTAGCAATGGTTAACGTCTACTGTAAATTATCTCATAATTAATAACTGTAATAGTGAGAGTGTCACAGTAATGGTTAATGTCTACTGTAAATTATCTCCTAAATAATAACTAATAATGAGAGTTAGTGTCACAGTTAGCAATGGTTAATGTCTACTGTAAATTATCTCCTAATTAATAACTGTAATAATGAGAGTTAGTGTCACAGTTAGCAATGATTAATGTCTACTGCAAATTATCTCATAATTAATAACTGTAATAATGAGAGTTAGTCACAGTTAGCAATGGTTAATGTCTACTGTAAATTATCTCATAATTAATAACTAATAATGACAGTTAGTGTCACAGTTAGCAATGGTTAATGTCTACTCTAAATTATCTCATAATTAATAACTGTAATAATGAGAGTTAGTCCCAGTTAGCAATGGTTAATGTCTACTGTAAATTATCTCATAATTACTAACTGTAATAATGAGAGTTAGTGTCACAGTTAGCAATGGTTAATGTTTACTTTAAATTATCTCATAATTAATAACTGGAACAATGAGAGTTAGTGTCACAGTTAGCAATGGTTAATGTCTACTGTAAATTATCTCATAATTTCATCACTTCATTAACATCTGTTATCTTTTAGCATGTACATGTATACCTTAGTTTGGAATTCTGTAATTCTGAACCTCTGCCCCCTGCCCAAACTCCCCCCCCCCCTCTCCCAATAAAATCTGTGGTTGTTTTTCATGCTTTGAAGAAGTTAAAACTTTTGTGAAATATTGATGGCTTCAGAAGTTCATGCTGGTTGGGAGGGGGCTCTGTGGATGTCCCAGGATTCCACTAGCAAGTTGTGGTTTTAGTGCACATTGCAGCCCCTCTCCCAACACTTACCCACTATAAAGTACCAGTCCTTACAATTGTAGGCACCAATCCACAGGTAACAGATTTACCTTTTATTAAAGCATAACGCATGTTTTCCTCAGGTTCTCCCTCACCTTCTGCAGCACTGTGTAATCCTTCCCAAGGTCCCCACTGGATTCTCTGTCTATTATGAGCTTGGTTATCTCCCTTGTTAACTGCTTGTTGATTTGAAAACTTTGTGTTATTTGTGATCAATTCATATATTATATGACAATTTGGGAGTGGGTGTCAAATAACTGGAAAAATGTACTGCACTTCATGCTGTAAGCCTGTAATGTGACAAGATCGGGAAAAGCATTTTTGCATCATGGTTGTTTAGGGTATCTGAAATCATTGAAAATTGTACAATGTCAAAATTATTAGATAGCCTCTCCACTCCGTCTCCCTCAAGAAGCAGATTTAAATTAAAATCATATTCACAATGTATATATTGTTGTATTACTGGTATATCTGTAAATGTATATTATGTGTCATTTACTTTTCAAATATTTATTTTTTTAAAGATGATACAAGAACGTATTTTTATATTTCCAGATCTATCCAATATGTAAATTATCAGAGACGCACAGTAAGCTAACAGCCAGTGACTTTGTGGATGGCATGAAAATGATTACATCTGATTCTAAATCTGCTATGCTGCATGGTAAGATTTCACTTGTTCCTAGTCGAACGAATTGAAGGTCAACAGGCATGAAACACAATCACCAACCTTCTGAATGACTGTATTCAGACATTTATATATATAGTCACTTGGTGAAAAATCTGGAGGTATTATAAACAAATGGTATTAAATGACCCCAAAATATATATACATTGATCTACAAGACCAGTATAACACAAGTTAGATAATATTAGGATGATATTCAAGAATATTCTGCGAAGATGGATATAAAATCGGATTTAATGTATCACAGCTCAATGGTAAATTAAAACTGATCTAGAAAATTGTGCACCTCTGATTTGAAATGCTGTTTGGAGCTAAAAATATCAGCATTGCTATCCGCCAATATGGTACGGTATTACAAAATGTCATTGCTCTTGGTAGGTAGATAATCCATAATATGTCTTCAATTCTTGGATGGAGCTAAAAAAAGATCTGATGAAATATAAGAGATATTGAATTCCTGATTTAACCAAATTTGTATCACATGTACATATATAGAAGACCTGTAAATCAGTTCTGGTATTACACCAATAACATGATTTCACTACTATCATTGATAGGAGCATGTATGACATAGTTCTTAAAAATATAGGCATTACTCAATTTAACATGATTGATATTGAAGACATATTTCTTTCAATACTGCACCCTTTGATTTGTGCACATATCCCCTTTGATCTGATAGATGTACAAGTGTCTGTTCACACTATTTCAGCCCCATGGGGCTTCCGGGGATTGACCTGGGGTGTCGTTGTGCACCCTCCAGGTCAAGGTAGGAATAGGCCTCAGCTCCTCAAAGAGCTTGTCGTAAGAGGCGACTAACTGGGGCACCCGTGAGGTTCCCGGGTTTTAAAAGCAATAGGACCCTACCCGTGTTGTTTCCGGATGTGAAAAGGAATAGGAACCAAACATCGTGATATGACTGAAATAGTGTTGAAAGCGATGTTAAATCCTATTCAATCACTCACTCTATTTCATTTATCACAATATTTTGAGAATGACCTCTCCATTTTATATGTGCATCATAATGTGTTTGTGTAATGCGATAGCGAGTTCTGTCCTTTATCAGTCCATACATCCAGCTGAACCATATCTACATGTATAAGGTGAAGAAGTTCTGTCCTTTATCAGTCCATACATCCAGCTGAACCATATCTACATGTATAAGGTGGAGAAGTTCTGTCCTTTATCAGTCCATACATCCAGCTGAACCATATCTACATGTATAAGGTGGAGAAGTTCTGTCCTTTATCAGTCCATACATCCAGCTGAACCATATCTACATGTATAAGGTGGAGAAGTTCTGTCCTTTATCAGTCCATACATCCAGCTGAACCATATCTATAAGGTGGAGAAGAACCCTACTCATTTTGAATTCAAACATAAAGATGAGTAGCCCAAAGAATGAGGAAATCATGCAAACCTTTTATGTCAGTGCTATATTAACACTTGATTGTGATGAAATCTGACATACATTGTATAAGTACACTCCTGTCAAAGAAGATGCCTACTGAATTTGTCTGTCTGTTCATCTCTTTGTTTGTTATCTTTCATTGTCTGTGCCATATATCTACGGTCCAGACTATGGATTGTATTAGTGAGTGAATAGGATTTAATGTCACTTTCAACATTATTTCAGACATATCACGACAAGCCAACTAATTAAGTTTCAGGTACATGTACCTCCAGTTCATGGCAAAAACATGCTTTTAATGTGTTTCCCTATTCATTTGTCTTTTGATGTCTGTGAAATGTAGCTAGGTTCAGGTTATGAATCGGTACCAAACTTGAAGTATACAGTGAACCCTTGTTTCAATAACCAAGTTTGTTTTGCAAGATTATGTCATTATAGCAGATTTGTCTCGCTATAGCAAAAACAAAAATGGCTTCTTACTGATGAGTGGAATGAAACAAAACACCATATTCTATGTATTTATCCCTAAATTATGAAGTATTTTTACATATGTAATAAAGAAGTCGGCTCTTTCAGCTCATTTCAGTCTGTAACTCCTAGCTAGATTTTAATTCTCTGGATCCTATCATGTAAATAAAAGCCCATGTTGTTGTTGTTGAAGTCCTGTCATTTTCCCAGTTTGTTTCATTCCAGCTGAAATATACCAGGGAAGTTACATATAACCGACTTGTTTGACATCATTGCCTGCACAGGGGCCCCACACTAGTGAGCAAACCTGTCTTCAAATTTTGGCTTGTTCAGTTAGTATTTACAAGAACAGGAGGACCCATGCAATCTTCTCAATGAGTCTGCTCAGAAAATGTAGTAATCACTCTTAGTGACATGGGGATGGACACCTTGAGAGTTCCCAGCTTATGAGATTAGGAGGCCTGAGTTAGGAGGGTTAGAGGTTCAGCCGCCATCAACATAAAAACAATCAGTATATTAGTAAAGAAGCTTGTTAATCCCTTGCTGGGTTCATTTGCCATTAAGCTCACAACCAAAGTAGAGTGTCACCATAATGAGCACATGCCCCAGTGAAAATGCTCGTCTGTAATCACAAAATGCTGTCAAGAGTCGGAAGTTGGAAATTGATATATAATGGTCAAAATAACGTGGATGCACATTTGTTCTGAGTGATTCTTTGCCGTAACCTGAGCAGCTCGTTGTAATGGATGTCGTAAAAATGATGACTTGCGGTACCTTACAAATGGGGGCAATTAATAAGCCTATCAATTTGAGGTCAAAGGCACAATGGTAACACATGACATAATCTATTTCTCTTCATTCCCATGGTAGATGTTATAAAGATACCCGTGGAAAGCACTAAGACCTTGAGATGAAATGGGGAGCGCATCATTAAAGATAACTTATTATTGTGTCTCCCTCATGCAAAAATATATATTACATCAGTCAAGTTACAAATAATAGATGGAAGGCTGAACAAATGTGACCAGTAAGACCTTTGCTAAACAAATTCCGGCATGTCTGATTGGTATCCGGTCAGAAAGAAAAAAGATCCAGTATATCTGATGGCTATCCAGTTAGAAAGAAATATCCTCTTCTCTTCTTTAATAATCCCAGATTAGTCCTGACTTAACGTATACATGAAGTTTTTCAAGCTCCGGCTGAAAATAATCTGTCTATGTCCTTTTAATACTTACTCGTATCAGCTAATGTCAAATCTGTGATTATTTTGTATGAATGCTTTTCACAATGTCAAACTATAAGACAAATTTGTTGAGACAGGAGTGCCATGTCCAGAAAACCCATAAGTCACATTTGCCAGTGTGGTCTCGTTGCCTCACAATTTGGAAACTAAATAAATGGAACTTGTATCTTCCCTACTGGGCACTCAGCAGTAAAGCAGATATATCAAGAACTGGTTGATAGATGTCGGGATAATGTGACTGGATCCTCGTGATAGGACTGATCAGTTGTTGAAAGCAGTGTTGAATCCTTCTACAACTGGAAAAGCAACAGGAACTTGATAATGTGATGTCTAGCACTGTTATATCACTTGTCTTTGACTATTGCATCATGTAAGCGTCTTGTCTGTGTCTTGTGCGCTATCCTCAGTGTTTTATAGGGTGGATGGAGGGTGTCTGGTTCCATTGAAGTAGCAGGAACACAACTGGGCTGGGTGTTACTTAGTTGGTTCGTCGTGATATAGCTGAAATATTGTTGAAAGCAATTCTATTCACTCACTTACTCACTCACTCACTCCTTCTACAACTGTTCTCTCTAAAGTTAATGTATCCATACATTTTTTATTGACTTTCATTCAAATATCCCTAATTTATTGCCCAAACCGACACCTGCTTTGATTTATGCCTTGATCTCCGCCGGAGATATACAATACAAACGTTAAACGCCAGTTTAAAACCAAAAGTTATCTCCCCTGGGGAGTTATCCTCCCCAGGGAGTCATCTCCCTTCAGGGGAGCTCTGCCTACTCTCTCCTGGGGAGTTATCCTCCCCCAGAGAGTAGTCTCCCTTTAGGGGAGCTCTCCTGCTCAGCCTGGATATAAAAGCCAGATTTGATTCCTAAATCTTAAACCTGCTTTAATTTCAATGCCTTAATCTCCATTAAGCTGCACAATCAAACGTAGAAAACAAAAGTTAAAACTAAAAGTTAACTCCCCTAGGAGAGAGTTGTCCTCCCCTAGGAGAGCTCTCCCACTCATCCCAGTGTGGTTACTATAAAAGGCACTGCAAGACTCATTCCAATCCTCTTTCTCCTGTTTGCTCTCGACAGTGCACATCTAGATGAAGTGGTTGATTCAATTACAACTGTTGTTGTTGTTGTTTCGCTGGTTATATCCTTTACCAAGTGTGACTTGTGTTGTTTATGTCGGAATTTCTTATTGCTTTGGTATATCTGAGGTTCCGACTACTATTCCTTGTCGTATGTGTGGGCAGATTTTGTCCCCTTTGGACGCCCACACGGCTTGTTTTTGTTGTAAAGAGTTGTGTTATCGGGTGACCACGTGCGCCGAATGTGTGTTATGGGACGCGTCGTCTTGGAGGAATTATGCCCAAGCTCGACGTGCTTACCTTTTACATGCGTGTGATGACCCGTCTATTTCGGAGGTCGACAGACGGGTATTGGAAATTGCCCTGGTCAATGATATGAATGTATTGAGGTTCTCGACCGAGTTGGCTTGGATTTATCTCAGAGTATTCAAGGTCCAGTTTCACCCGCGTCGGTATTTTTTTCCTCCCAGTGGCACTATTCTACAGGGAGATAATTCTCGGCTGTTAGACAGTTTGACCTGTACCGGTGCTGCATTGTCTGGGGTCTCTACCAAACCCGTTCCATTGTCCGGCTTAACAAAGACCAAGTCGGTCTTGCCGATGCATTCCATTGTCTCCGTCAGACAAAAGAATTCTTTGCCACATGTTATTTTCGCCTTTCTATCGGTTACCACATGTTTCTTCTAAAAAGGAAGAAAGCAAATAAAAATCGTCGTGTGTCAATTTCTCCGTTGCGGGTTATATCTAAACATAGTTTATTTAATCCGTTTCTCGATCTATGGAGGTTGTCGGGGCGAATGTTGGACTCGCTTGAGTCAGCCACGTGTTAGTGCCTTCGGACGTACGTCGCTAAAATTATTTTGCTTGTCGGAGATTTGAAAATTTTAGGCTTGATTTTTCTATATCTTGAAATGATCGTCTGACGATGTTTTTCTAAAAGTATTTATGAAATCTCATGCTTAACTAATAACACAGTCCTGCATTAGGGCAGTGTGTATTCAATTTGCGTCTCTACACAAACAATGATTTTCGGCCCGCTGTGTTTGATGTGGGCTTTTATTGGCTCTCACCATTCCGTTTTGTTTGTCGGTCAGTATGTGAGCCTATTGTGATGTGTGCTATAAACGAACAGGTTTTTGTTTCGTTGATTCACGATTTTATCCATTGATTTGTTGTATAAATCTTTACGAGTATTGTGAATACTATCCTCGTTCTGACACGGGAGGTTTTTCCCCGCCGGGGAAATCCGATTCTTTATTAGCAGTCCGTCAATGTTCCATGTTGTTGTTGTATCTTTTGTTCGCACTTGCAGTTTTTGGTAGTTTTTCACCTTCATGCATTCAATTCTTTGGTCCTACCAAAAAGGTAATTCTCTTGTTATATCAAGTATTATTATGTGATTTTGATATCCTGTGTTCAAGAGAGAACTTAGAGAGGTTTTATCTGTCTTTCATGTTTACGTGATTGTTGCATTTGTGTACGTAACCACAATTCAACTCTATTTACTACGACCATTTGTTGCATTTTAATGAGCTTCTTTACTGATCTCTTTATGTAATTGAGGTTGTGTCGAACAACAAAGAGATCACGTGTTGGTTTATCGTGAGTGAGTAAACCTATTCACCCATTGTTTATTGTGAAAGTGTGCTATTCTTTGAAACACAAAATTCTGTTATTTGCATTGTGATTTGTTTGTTTCTCACCAAGTTGGTCCCATCTGTATACTGTATTACGCTTATAATTCAGATGGAGTTGAGCATTATTTTTTATTTTCTTCTCTCTGAGAAAATTTAAAATTGTTAGCGTGAGGGTGAGTGTATTTCTCCGGGAAATTCTTTAGAAATACTCTCGTTCGACGATATGGAATGACACGCAAATTCATGAAGTCTTCTTGATTACCGGTACAGTCTACAAGAACATCATACTGCTCTTTAGTAATGTACTTACCGTTTCTGCTTCTCGACAACTTGTTCGTGCTAGGTCATTTCAAATTCTAAATTTTTAATAACCTTACCTTCCTGCCGACGAGAGACTTTAAATGTATTTCCTCTCTTCGGGAATTTTAAATTTCTTTGAGAATATTTCTCGCTTACGTTGAAATCTCTTTGTTCTGGATGTCGGTGGTGTGACTATTTTTGGGTTATAAATAGTAACATTGTTTGTAAATGTGAATATTCTCTCCATATAAAACTCCAGTACTGCTTTTCATGTACAGGAGACAGATTACATCGGGAGAGGTCATAATGTAATCATGTTCACTATCACAATATTCATGTTCACTGACACAAAAGATCCATAATACCAGTTAGCACATTCAGCTTACGTGTGATTAGCGCTAGGAACATTTAATGTGTTCTTCTCTACTGCGTTTCTATTTTCTAAAAGAAGGAAAATAATTACAATCGAATTCGGGGTTTCTGTGTTGCAACTCTTTTCTCGCTTCGCACCTTTACGACGTTACATTACGTCGTCTCGTTGTCCTCGTACACCTGTACGTCGTTTCTCGCCGTTACGTCGTGTACTTTTATAAGTTTGTATCCTGCTCTATTATGAGCATGTATGTACATTATGTTGCGAATGCGAAAATCACTACGTTGTTTATCACACACAACGTTTCTCTCATTTTTCCACGTTCCGGTACGCCATAACGCCGTGTTTCACGTCATTGCTTCATTTGCGAGATGTATATTTTATATCCATTCATCTTCGTTTTTTTTTTTTTTTCGGCACTTCCTTCGATGCTCCATCGTCGGTCGTCGGCGGGAGTGGAAGTCCGTCTGTTTAGCGTCATCCTTCCATTTGTATCAGTTCCTCTCGGGTTTTTCACATGGTGATTTACTTAGGTGCGTCGTTGCACTACGAAGAGAGTTTTTGTTCAAGCATTTTTGATTCCGGTTTTGTGTTGAGATAACAAAATTGTGTTGGAATCAACAGTATTTGGTCTAATACTGTTATATGGAAAATGGAATAGGTCTTTGGATTATGGACGTGGATAGTGATGGTCGTCGCCTGGATTGTGAATGTCGGTCTAGACTCTTGTAATTGAATTCAGCACAGTTTTGTGTTGATTTTTTGTTTAACTCAGAACCATGTTGACTTTAACACACAACATTTTGTGTTGAGATCTGTTTACCTTAGGATTGTGCGTAAACGACACAATGGTTGTTCGTGGTGTACTTGGGGGACAGTTTTTCGACTTTCTCCATCAAGTACTTTATTCCCGTATAGACGGTTGCACCAGTTGTTAGACTTTGACATTATGGTTTTTGTCATCATCTTAGGGCTTTTCATTTCTATGCAGGACCTTACTCACTACGTTCGTTTTTTACGGGTTCGGTCTCTGCAGCGGATTTATTTGTCCTGGTGCCGAGGATGTTATGCCGATCCCGACTCTGTCTCTATTTCCCTCGTTGCTGACTTCCTCCTTCATCTTCACCGGGATAGGAAGTTTCATATTAGCTCCATTGTAGGGTATGGATCTGCTCTGGCTAGGGTGTTACGTCTTACCTCTGGTACCGACATTAGCCTTAACGATTATATCTCTGCGCTTATTCGCGCCTTCGCCTTACAGTCGCGACGTACTCGCCTACTGTTACCGAATTGGGATATCGGTGTGGTTCTGTGTGCTTTTATTCGTCCGCCCTTTGAACCCTTTCTATCCGCTCCTCTAAAGCTGTGTCCTACAAGGCGGCTTTTCTGGCGGCTTTTGCTTTGGCGTCTAGAGTGTCTAAACTTTTTCCTTTCGTTCCGTTCCGGAGTTTATCGCCAAAATGAGTCTGTTCGCTTAGGTCCGTGCGCTCAACGGTCGTACTCTATCCCTGAGTTTTCAGACTTCGTGCATGGGCTCGAAGACGACTCTTTGTTATGCCCTGTTCGAGCCATTCGCCACTATCTTACTCGTACCGATTCCGTTCGCGGCTCTCGGCGCCTGTTATTTCTGTCGTTTTCGCCCGTCTGCAATGCATGACATTACGAAAAAAAATACCATTGACGCGTGGTTGAAGAAGACCATAAAATGGTCTTATCAATTGGCCATTGACGCCTCCCCGCTACTGTATACTGCTTCTTCCCATGAGATTCGTGCCATCGCTACACATGGCCTTGATGGAAGAACTTGTCCCTCCATGACTTTGTCCAGTCTTGTGCCTGGACAGCAAACTCCACGTTCACAAATTTCTATCTGTGAGATATGTCGGTGCAATCAGATAGTGTGACCACGCTCGGGCCACTGGTAGCTACCCAGCACGTGGTAAGTAATTTCAGAAAAAGAGGGGGGGGGGGTGCAAAATTGTCACCATTGCAGCAAGGCAGCCATCTTGCTGTATCATCTCATCTCCTCTCTCAATTATATCATGTGTCCACATTCAATATGATCATCTATGAAGGAAGAAATAAGTCAGATAGACGACCATGGGCTCTCTAATCATCAATCTAAGAGGCCTGACACTGGTGAGTTTAATCTTTACCTTAACTGCGGTTTTGCTTGTGTCTTTCAGGTTGTAACTGACTTCCTTCTGCATGATCTCAGCTGCGTCACCTACGCTTAACTCACAAGATAAAGAACTGGCGTAGAGTTGACTCAGGGAGCAACCGCTGTCAACTCCTAGGCATCCTACAAGATCTACTCAGCTTCAAGAACCAAGTTGAGAAGTTGGACGTAAGACGGCTTGTGGACTGAGAATGATGTGGATTGGCGCCCTCTAAGCCCGGACAGTTTACGCTTCACCCGACCTTTAAGGTACTGCCAAGTATCTGCATGTATGCTCCGACCGATAGGCTTTAGCCCACGTGTCGTACAATGCCTACCAAGAAGACCTAGCAGCCCTAGGGGCAGAGGATTCTGACATCTTGGTAGAAGTTGCATACCACACCACGAGCACAGCTACATGGATGGAGACATTCAAGATAAGTACTACTGTTTCTTATCCATGATTTAACCTTTACGTCTCTGACCAGGGTTTCACTTGTTCACTGTTGATGTCTCATGTTTATGCCCATGTCTGTGTCATCCCTCCTACATGGAGGAAGACACTCAAAAGATAAGTTAGATAAGTATCTTCTATTACTACTCCATAATTACCCTCTGCATTACCGACCAGGGTTCTTTTGTTGAGATTTATTGTCATGCCTGTGATCATTTTAGATAGAGGCTGAGACGGCCGTGTGGTCTGGTCCGTTTGCTGTTTCTGCTGGCGATTTGGTATCGAACTCTGAAGACGTGGATTCGTGTCTTGCACAGTCTGACCTTTTTTTTCCAGCTCTAGTAATTGTACCTTACTGAGAGACTGTTATCTTAAAAATAATTGGATATAAATGTTATCTTAAAAATTATTGGATATAAATGTTATCTACTCAGTAGTAATAGGTCAGTTTGGCAGCCGCTATCTCTCAAGTCATCATTTTAGACCTGACACAATTCTGACTTTTAATCTTTGACTTTACTGCAGTTTTGCTTGTCATTTCAGTTTGAACTGACTTCCTCCCAGATGATCTCGGCTGGGTCACCTACGCTCAACTCACAAGACGAAGAGAGTGGACGATTGCGTAGTGTTGACTCAGGGAGCAAACACAGTCATCTCCTACAAGACCTGTTCAACTTCAAGAACCAAGTATGGAGAGTTGGACATAAGACGGCTTGTGGACTGAGAATGGTGTGGTTTGGTGCCCTCTAAGCCCGGACAGTTTACGCTTCACCCGGTCTTAAAGGTACAGCCAAGTACCTGCATGTATGCACCAACCGAGGCTGTAGCCCCACGTACCATACAATGCCTACCAAGAAGACCTAACAGCCCTAGTGGCAGAGGATTCTGACATCTTGGTAGAGTTTGCTACCACACCACGAGCACAGCTACATGGATGTAGACACTCAAGATAAGTACATCTGTATCATATCCACATTTTAACCTTTTACGTCTTTGACCAGGGTTTCACTTGTTGATTGTTGATGTCTCATGCTTATGCCCATGTCTGTGTCATCCCAGCGGTTACTTAGCCTGCTTTTGGAACTACTACAAGACCGAGGTTCCCACCTCCGTATGTTGGTACTGAGGCATTGAAATTAAAGCAGGTTTAAGATTTAGGAATCAAATATTAAACATTTATAAACAATGTTTCTATTTGTTACTAAATCAAACCTGCTTTAATTTAATTGTCCCTCCCTTCCGTCCCCTCGTACCGCGGCCTTGTTCACTACTGGTCTCGGTTTGTTACAATGAGAAAGAGGATTGGAATGAGTCTTGCAGTGCCTTTTATAGTAACCACACTGGGATGAGTGGGAGAGCTCTCCTAGGGGCGGACAACTCTCTCCTAGGGGAGTTAACTTTTAGTTTTAACTTCGGTTTTCTACGTTTGATTGTGCAGCTTAATGGAGATTAAGGCATTGAAATTAAAGCAGGTTTGATTTAGTAACAAATAGAAACATTGTTTATAAATGTTTAATCTCCCAGCATATACTCCTCCTCTTTCTCGTTTGTACCTCCAGTGGTGCATGTCAGGAGTTGGATTGCAATACAGTTGTTGTTGTTCAAAGTTTATACAAGTTGTTGTTGTCACACAAGTTGTTTTTGTTCCAAGTTTATTTCCGAAATATTTTCTTTCGTAAATAATGTCTGAGTATTCTGTTCCCATCCCTTCAAATTCTTGCCATGCGTGCGGTCGTATTTCGACTCGTTTGGATGCCCATACGCGATGTTTTGTCTGTAAGGACAAAATTTGTTATAGAAATAACACGTGTAATGAATGTGTGTCTTGGGACAATGATACTTGGGAAAATTATGCTCAAGCCCGTAGGTCATATTTGCTTCAGGCTTCTGAGAACCCCGATCTATCGGAAGTCGATAGACGGGTGGTGGAAATTTCTCTAGTTGAGGGCATTAAAATCAATCAAATTCTGGGTCCTGGGTTAGATTTATCCCGTAATACTAGAAGTCCGACTCCTTCGTCTGGGTCTGGGGAATTTATACCACCTAGTGGGACGGTTGTACAACAAGATAATTCAGGTGTACTTGATAGCCTAGCCTCCTCAGGTCTTGCTTTGTCAGGAGGCCTTGGGAAACCGGTTCCTTTGTTCAGTCAGACAATGGCCAGGTCCTGTCGGTCGGATCACTCCATTGTCCCCGTCGGACAAAAGAATTTGATCTCACCGCGTGTACTTTGCTGACTCCTTTGTCATTTGGTCATTCTCTGGCTGTTTCTTACATTAGGAATAAAAATCGTTCTGTATCTCTTTTACGATTTAAATTTTCCTCTGCTATTTATCTAAAGAAATTCGCCTCTCATTTTATGGAAGGGCGTTTCTTCTCGGCTTTGAATGTTCACATTACGGATTTACGACCTCCATTTGCGACGTATATTCTCGTCCCGTGTTTTGGATCGTCGCGTTTGTGTTTACAGCTACTTGGCAGAATGTTTACAGTGTCGGACTGAAGGTAAAAGTTTTTGTCTTCACGGAATAAAAATGCTTCAAAGTATTATGACTTCTGATTATTACAGGCTGCAGAGTAAAAGTTTGCAGTCTGTCATTTGTTCTTGTGTTGCCGACTTTTTCCAATTGTGGGAGGTTTGCTTCTGTGCATGCAGTTCGTTACTCCTACCAGAATTTAGTCTCTTGTTTTATCAAGTGTTATAATCTCCGTTTATTGGATATCATTGTGATAAAAAGAAAACAAGAGGAAACTTGCAGAGTTTTTCCTCTGTCTTTGTGTTTACGTGTTGTTGTTGTTGCGTTTGTCTTCGTTATTACAAGCCAAAAGCTATACACTGGCTCTTTGTTAAATATTAATGAGCTATCTTATTACACTCTTTGTGTAATCAAGAGGTGTTGAACAACAATAGAGATCACGAGATGTTTATTAAGAAATTGTGCTATTCTTTGGATCACATTTTTCTGTTAGTAAATATTGCATTGTGATTTGTCACATCCAAATTTTCCCAGCGCTGTATTGAATTAGATGTACAATTCAATTTGGGTTGAGCTTTAATCTTATTTTCCTTTTCTGAGAAATTATGATTATTTGCTTGAGGTTTATTTCTCCGAGAAGTCTTTAGAATTGCTCTCGTTCGACACGTGGGGTATTTATTGATCTTTACCCTGTCCGTGGTCGGGTTGGATCAGGCCTGAAGTTTCTCAAAAAGCAGACTGCTCTTTAGCAATATTTTTCTCTAGATAGCTTCGTCCAAACATCTTTTGGTCTACAGCATTTATTTCATCCTTATCTTTATTAAGGTAAGACAACCGGGCGCTTCCGATTGCGCCACGGAGATTAAGCTGAGCTTGTCTATTTAAAAACCGGATAATTTATTCTATTCCATTTGAGGTTTTATGTGCAGTGGACCTCTAATAAGGGGGCGAGTCTTGTTTGAACATTGTTTTGGTTGGTCAATTCAATTTGTGACATTTAAGACCTTTTGGTTCATCTACCGGCGAGAGACATCAACATGTGGGCTCTCTTCGGGGAATATTTAATCTTATTTAAGATCTTCCTAGTTTACGCGGAAGTTTCTTGGTGTTGATTGTCAGGGAGGTTACTTCCTCGGAGTAATGCTCTCGTTTTATCGCTGGGAACATTGATGATGTTCATCTCCTAGATGCATTTCAAATCTCATTACAAGTCTCGCAGATTACGACTGTTTTGTTTCGTACTCCACTGTGAAATTTTCCAGTTTCGACTACAGTTTTCAGATTCATCTTCACTAACGTCGTTCCTGTTCCCCTCAACGTCGTTTTTGTCGTACATTTCTAAGGTTTTACCCTGCTCTTTCGTGAGCGTATATGTACAATAAATTTGAACTGATTTGTAAGATTTTGGGAAAATCACTACGTCGCATTTCGCATTACGTCGTTTTTCTCATACAGCTAATAGGACGATTCGGCGATGCGTCTTTATCGCGGGTTTACCCCCATCGCTTGGACCATTCACATCGCGGTTTACTTACGGTGGTGCCCCTTGTGGTTCGATCACAGGAAGTTCATTTTTCATCTCCTGTTATTCAAGCACGGAGAGAAAGTTAAGTTTCATGCTTTCAAATTGATGTAAGCCTTATGGTTACACAGTGTGACACTTTGTAGCTGGTGCTGTCAAGTTTATGGCTCTCCTTCAAGTGCTTCGTCCCGTATAGACCGTTGGACCAGTTTTAGACGTGGGCATTAGTTGTTTGGTCATCAACTAGTAGGACTTGTCTTTTTCTATGCAGGACCTTATTCATTATGATCGCATTCTACTTCGGTCACTGCAGTGCCTTCTGTCTTATTACAGACGTCATCCCTCAATCCATTAGGCGGGTATTGACCTCTCTATTTCCACCTCTGTTTTTGGGTGGCAGTCCCCCACATCGTCATGTGGGGTGTTCATTTCAGGCTGATAGTCTAGGTGGGATGCCAGACTTCACATAATTTGAAAAAAAAAATAAATAAATAAATAAATAAAGACGAAGTTTTTCAACCCCAGTCGGTCTTTTACATCGCAGCTATCAAGCGTAATGGGCCTATTTCGTCTCCTGGTGCCGAGAACGTGATGCCAATCCCGATTCTGCCTCTGTTTCCTTAGTGCTGTTTTCCTTCTCCATCTCCATCGTGACAAGAAGTTTCAAATCAGTACCATTGAGGGATATCGCTCTGCTTTGGCGAGGGTTTTACGTCTTTCTGCAGGCATCGACATTAGTCTAAACGACAATATCTCTGTGCTCATTCGGGCGTTCGCGCTACAGTCTCGCTGTACTCGACAGCTGTTACCTAAATGGGATATTGGTGTGGTTCTGTGTGCTCTGATTCATCCGCCCTTTGAACCCTTAGTGTCCGCCTCTATTAAAGCTGTGGCCTACAAGACGGTTTTTCTGGCGGCTTTTGCTTTGGCGTCTAGAGTGTCTGAACTTCGTGCTCTTGAGAGTTCATCGATGACCTGGACGGCGGATTGGTCTCGTGTATCGTTTCGGCCTATTCCGGAGTTCATCGCCAAAAATGAGTCTGTTCGCTTAGGTCCGTGTGCGTAACGTTTGTACTCCATTCCTGCGTTATCAGACTTTGTACATGGTCTAGAAGACGACCTTTCTGTTAAGCCCTGTTCGAGCCATACGCTACTATCTCACTCGTACCGATTCCGGTCGGGGCTCGCGTCGTCTGTTATTCTTGTCTCTTCGTCCCTCGGCGACTCGTGACATTACTAAGAATACCATTGCTTTATGGTTAAAGGAAACCATTAAGTGGTCATATCAAT
>JAVTVY010043778.1:0-20651 GCA_036873755.1 Hanleya hanleyi
TCAACAGTCTGTGGACAACCTCGCCAACACCTAACACAATATTACTTTAAAACTGCTACGGACAGGTCCATTTTAACAAACCACCAAAAGATGTTTTTTAATTTCGAACCCTGGTTTGTACAAACCTTTAGCATTCAGTTCATTTCTCTGTGCCTCCAGTCTTCTCAAGTTCTGCGTTTTCTCAGTCACTACCAGCTGGAAATACGACAATAAATTTTAAATGCATTCAGTTACAGAACAGAATATATTATGAGTTCCTAGACTTTATATCAGCATATTCACAATAGTGAATAGAACATTGCCTAAGGCCATGTCAAATTGATTTCTTGTTTCTTGTCCCTATTGTTCCCCAAACCAAAGCGAGTATTAAAGTGGTAAATACAACACAGATTACAGTTTCAACACAGAATTATACTTGCTAGTTTCAATGCATTCTCGACTGAACCAAACTTCAAGTTCAACATACTATATATACATTGTAGTCACCCAGGATAGTGTGGATCAAATTTCTACTAATTTACGAAGTAAAACAGATTCAACATATATCAATTTATGCAAATAAGTTATTAACATTATTAATTATCTTTTGTTCAAACTCTACTATATTATAATGCAGCTTCTTAGAAATATTTTAGCCTTGTCATAACTATTTTCTTGTGAAGCTGAGGAAATGTGGGAGTGACCAACTAAGTGGGCGGGTGACAAGAAACAATGGAATCAATTTAGCACAGCCCAAAACAGCAGTCAAGTGATTGCATCCACTACCACCATCCTTCATATTATTCATATCTGTGAATCAGGGCTCCACCATTTGGTCTCAGTGGAATTCGCAGTGATACATGGGTCGAAGCCTCACCTGCACATTCCTGGCTGGTAGATTTTCATTTTTCCCTATGCTACAACATGGAGACATGCTTATAATCAGTAAGACCTGGTATAAATGTGGATAAATATGCATTAAATTACCCTACTATCTGAAGAAAGGAACATGATGCTTATCCTAAATTTTAATGTCAAGATATCGCTAGTTAGAGAAAGGAAAATTAACTACCCAGAAATCCACAGGCGAATCCTGGAGTGGCCATGTCCCACCGCACCGAAGACTGATATTAGAAAGCCCATGATGTCTGATAATGGGCAATTTCCACTATTGTTCAAGGTAATCCCCAGACAATGCTGTCTGGCCTTAAAGGCAGTGGGCGATGTATCGACACCAGTCTGACCACTTGAGCTTCAGTTTGTCATTACCTGCACTTTCCTGTCTATGTTTTTAACCCAGATTATATATTTTAATAGTAACGTATATTTTCGACCAGAGGTTGCCAGGGTTATCACAAATGTAAGCTTGTTGATCCTTTCTTAGAATGGTGGAAATATTTTATCCATATTATCATATTTACATCAGTTATCAATGGTTGAAAAACCTGATCCAGGTTATAAACATAGGGGAGAGATCACGAGAACAGCCCGAAGCTCACGGTGGCCCACCTGCTGTGCACCAGTGTCGCTGACAACGGGCTAAGACAGCACTGCCCAGGGATTAATGTGGGACAGCAGAAATGAAGTAGGAAATTGATGTGAATAAGTATATTGAACGATGCTCCTTGATCACATGTTGATAGAGTGATGGAACTTAGTTGAAATATCTGCCACATTATTCCTAGAACCAGGCTTTATTTCAATTTTTGAACCCAGTAAAATATATCAAGTAAACGTATATGACATTTGAGCACGGCCATGCTAAGTATGCTTGATAAACTGAAAGAGAATATCAAGTTTGACCATGACATGCACCTACCTGTAGTTCTTCTATTTTGCTGATATAATACTGCTTGATTCCCTCATGGCTTGGCTCACCATCTACCTCCATCTATAGTGGTGAGATACAAACAATGACCAAATTTAGTTTAACAGTTACCGGTAGTGAGCAAATGAGTGAGTGAATAGAATTTTTCTTGTTTAACTATACCTTTTTTCTTGTTTTACGACTTTTTTAACAATTTCAGTGTTTATCAAAGTACACAGCGCCACAAGCATGTCGGAACTTGTGACGTTATTATCGAACGATAAACCCCGTCACAACGCAACATTGTTACAAAGCTGTTTCATTCTCCGCATTGTCAAGACGACCTGCAGACAGTGCAGGACGCTCACATTATGGGGTCATTAACGTCATCTCTGCACTTTACACTTTAACGTTGCTTTCAACGATATTTCAGCAATATCGCAATGAACCAACTGAGCACCACCTAGCCAAGTTGCGTTCTGCTACTTCAGAGAAGAAATCTTTCAAGCAGCATGGAATCAGACAGCATCCATCCACCCTATAAAACACTGAGGAAAGAAACAGACAGGACGCTTACATGGTGCAATAAAGACAAGTGACATTACAGAGCTAGACATCACATTATCAAGTTTCCTGTTGCTTCTCAGCAAAATGCTTTGAAGCAAAAGGAACACTCATTGCATGGCTTACCATCTTCCTTCATCTATAGTGGTAAGATACAAACAAAGACCAAATATTTCGGTTAAACAGAGAGAGAGAGAGAATTAAGGTTTAATGTCGTCGGTTCAACAGTACGGGTCAGCGTATTCGACTGATGAAACGGAATTCGACTGATGAAAACGGAAACTCGGTCGGTTATTTGTTGATAGCTCGCTTGATACTGGTTCGATTCTGACAATCTAAACTTTCCGGAGTAGCTGAAGAGATTCTCTTTTCAAAAATATATAGTTTGATGACAAAAGTTTTTTAATTTTTGAGATAGTGGGCAACTGAAATTTTCGTGTCGACTTCGCTGAAATTTTTCTGGACCGACCGACATGCGGTTTTTCTTGTCCGGAAAATTATTCCGTGGACTGACTGAAATACTTTTAGGTTTCCGGAACGCTCTACTTTCTTACGAATAAAATGATATAAAATATATGCATGTACCTTCTACCGTTTTCCTTAAAAGGGTTCGCTGAAAAAAACGATTGAAAATCACAACATTTTCAGCTGAATCTGCCGTAAAACGGATTAGTGAAGAGAGTTAAAAACTCGGATTTGGAGACGGACTTCAGAAGATTCCGAAAATCCGAAATAAGGATCGCGGGTAAGTTTATTGAAAGATTGGTTATGTCGGTAGGTCATAAGTGTCGAATTAAATTTAAAAAGCATAGTTTGCACAAAAAAATATCCTAGTTTTCAAATAAATGAATGTTTGTCATGTAATAACTTAATGGAAATAGTATTTTTCTATGGTATAAATATATTTTTTAATTGATCATTAAGTTTAAATACGTATATTTTGATGCATGTACCTTCTTATACCTGAAAAATGACCAGGAATATACATATTTTGTTCTCAGTAATTATTATAATTTATATGAACTAAAATGAATTTTATCATTATGAGTTTTGTTCACTTTAATATTGATTTTTTGACATCTCACAGCCCAGACTGGTGAACAGTTAAGTTTTAATCCCATGCAATTAATCCCCAACCGCTAATCCGTTATAACACTTGCCGAGAGTGACGATCGTTAAAAGATTATGTGAGCAGAATAGGTAATCAGATTATATTAACCATTCCAATAGTGAGCAGTTATTCGACTTTTCTGTATATAAGGGCAGCATATCTTCAACTAATCTCCTACTAATCTCTCATTGTTATTTATTATTTATTTATTTATTTAGCACTGGAAAAGATATTCAATAAACAAAGTAATGTACCGCGAAATTCAAATAAAACATTGAGTTGATGGGCCGCGAAATCCGAATGGGAAGCGGCCCTTAAACTACAATTTCAATCAATCAATTTCTTCTCATCACCAGATTAAGACTAGGCAAAACCGGACTTAAATCACATCTGTCCATGCTTCTGAAAAACACCTCACCTCTCTGTACAGCATGCAACAATGTAGAAGAAACAATAGAACATGTCCTACTTGAATGCACAAAACACTTCCCACAACGCGAGGCACTTTTTAAATTTAATTCGACACTTATGACCTACCGACATAACCAATCTTTCAATAAACTTACCCGCGATCCTTATTCCGGATTTTCGGAATCTTCTGAAGTCCATCTCCAAATCCGAGTTTTTAACTCGCTTCACTAATCCGTTTTACGGCAGATTCAGCTGAAAATGTTGTGATTTTCAATCGGTTTTTTTCAGCGAACCCTTTTAAGGAAAACGGTAGAAGGTACATGCATATATTTTATATCATTTTATTCGTAAGAAAGTAGAGCGTTCCGGAAACCTAAAAGTATTTCAGTCAGTCCACGGAATAATTTTCCGGACAAGAAAAACCACATGTCGGTCGGTCCAGAAAAAATTTCAGCGAAGTCGACACGAAAATTTCAGTTGCCCACTATCTCAAAAATAAAAAAACTTTTGTCATCAAACTATTTTTGAAAAGAGAATCTCTTCAGCTACTCCGGAAAGTTTAGACTGTCAGAATCGAACCAGTATTAAGCGAGCTATCAACAAATAACCGACCGAGTTTCCGTTTTCATCAGTCGAATTCCGTTTCATCAGTCCATTATCTGATCCCAACAGTACTAGCAAGCATAGAGATTTTAACATTTTGTTTTGATACCACTGAGCAGAGTTGCCCGTATCATCCCGTCACCAAAGGAATATAACTAAATAAATTTAACGATGAACAAGGTAGAATCTATCAAGATGAATTTTGACCATAAATTAGCATGCAACTGATCATAATTTGCCTCACAAAACCTGATTTTCACAAGCGAAGCAAAAGGGTGTACAGGAGTGATTCACACTCTGATTTAAATTTAGACAACCTAAATCTATGATATACTGTGTTCTCGTAGTCGTTGACGAAACAACACCAAGTTGTTGTTGTTTTTGTTGTTTCGCAAATTGCGAAAACTGGGATCAGGATAACACATATTCAATTTCAGTCGACAGGAAACAAAGTTAACCTTCGAAATCATCATGTTTTTTCAGCTGATAAATTATAAAATGTTGGCAGACGAAGCTACAGAACCAGGCTAGAGTCGTTAATGAGCGGAAGAATAAGATAGGAAGCAGCAGAAGCCAAACAAACGTCAAATATTTTGCTTATCATCGTGTTTTACCTTATCCGCCATTTTGTTTATCGATAAATCCCGTAGGCCGTCCAAATCCCGTGTGAATAGAGAATATACCTTGTTCCTATAGATTTCCATCTGGAAACTAGGTCAAGTGTTGTGGCGACCAGCAAGCGCGGCACACAAATCGAGATAGACCTAGGCTTGAGGTTGAGGTCAATGCGGTCAGTGTGCCGTCGGAAATGATTGCCGCAGGGTCTGCAGAAAATTGGACGAAGAAGTGAACTTGCTGATACAACAGTTTTGACAGTTGTAGATTTCCTGCTAACACAAGGATGCATATCATGACATTGTGAGACGGCATCTGCAGTATTAGAAAGAACGAAATGGGACGCAAAGTTTTAGTATTTTCCAAGACTATCACGTCAACTGTGATAGGACTTTGCCTGGGCATAACACTCAGTATAATTTTTGCTCCATTCATAGACGAAACATGTGAGGATGGAAGTGTGGTGCCAATTCAAGTTCAGCCCAACTTGATCAAGGCTAGAAAGACAAACTCTGTAAATGAGCCTCAAGATGTAAAACTCGACGCTGTGGCAAAAGAGATTGAAGACGATGAAGCCGTAGAAATGGTCCAACCTGTCAAAAAGATCAAACGTGGTCAAAGCGGAAAACCAATCCGCCCACGATATGCCTCCACGGAATTAGGCATTAGAGAAAAATTGTTTGTCGCAGTTATAACATCGAAAGAATCTGTTGACAGCGCCGGTGCCTCAGTTAACAGGACGTTAGCACACTATGTCACAAAGATAACTTTTTTCATGGAATCAAAGGGAACTAACCCTCCTGGAATGGGCGTGGTTAGTTTCACAGACAATTCTCCACAACTACTGCCCCTCCATATTCTCAAGTATATAGCAGATCACTATGCTCAGGTGTTTGACTATTATTTATTCATGTCCGATTTGACTTACCTGCGTGGTGAAAAAGTGTATGAGTTCGTAAGCGGCATAAGTGTCAGCCAAGACGTTCACATAGGTGCCCCAAACCCATACACGCATACAGATTTCTGTGGGCTGGATGGTGGAATCATTCTCTCACAGGTATGTATTCAATGAGATGGCAACAAGGAAGCAAGTGGTAAACTAACCAATCCTGAAAAATCATTTCCAGAGTTGCATTGTAACCATGGGTGTAGTCGGAATTTTTTGAGATGGGGTCGTTACCTATGCTTACATGTTAATGCAATAACTGAAAGAGCTAACGAGAATTGTTGCCTTTTTCATCTAGCACACAGACTAGATTATTATTTCCAGTATACAGTAAGGCTACACAGCTCTCACAATTCACCACGGCAATTGATTGCCAAGGTAAATGCTGTGATATAATCAGTTCACCTCAGCAATATTTAACATTGTCTGGTTAAATAGGAATTATTTTAATACGACATTATTTTTGCCGAGGGGAGTTTTCTGAATTGTGTGGGCTGGCTACAAACGGGACGGCGTATTCGACTGAAATTTTTTGAATTCGACTGAAAAAACGGAAACTCGGTAGGTTATTTGTTGATAGCTCGCTTAATACTTCTTCGATTCTAACAATGTAAAGTTTCCGGAGTAGCTGAAGAGATTCTCTTTTCAAAAATATATAGTTTGGTGACATAATTTTTTTTATTTTTGAGATAGATATCAACTGAAAAAATCGTGTCGACTTCGCTGAAATTTTTTCTGGACCGACCGACATGCGGTTTTTCTTGTCCGGAAAATTATTGCGTGAACTGACTGAAATACTTTTAGGTTTCCGGAATGCTCTACTTTTATACGAATAAAATGCTATAAAATATATGCATGTACCTTCTACCGTTTTCCGTAAAAGGGTTCGCTGAAAAAAAAACGATTGAAAATCACAACATTTTCAGCTGAATCTGCCGTAAAACGGATTAGTGAAGCGAGTTAAAAACTCGGATTTGGAGACGGACTTCAGAAGATTCCGAAAATCCGGAATAAGGATCGCGGGTAAGTTTATTGGAAGATTGGTTATGTCGGTAGGTCATAAGTGTCGAATTAAATTTTAAACCATAGTTTGCACAAAAAATATCCTATTTTTCAAATAATTGAATGTTTGTCATATAATAACTTAATGTGAATGGAAATAGTATTTTTCTATGGTATAAATATATTTTTTAATTGATCATTAATTTTAAATACGTATATTTTGATGCATGTACCTGAAAAATGACCAGGAATATACATATTTTGTTTTCAGTAATTATTATAATTTATATGAACTAAAATGAATTTTATCATTGTGAGTTTTGTTCACTTACTGACTTTTTGACATCTCACAGCCCAGACTGGTGAACAGCTAATTAAGTTTTAATCCCATGGCTTAGCTTCTGAGGCAAACGTTTTTGACGTGAATATTATTTCAGATGAGGAAGAGGAATTTGTTGACGATCAGGTTTGGGTTAGGGGTTTGAAAGTGAGACATAAGGAAATCATTGAAAACAATGAGTGGTTATGTTCCGATATTATGTCCGATGTTCAGTCACTTTTGAAAAAGCAGTTCCCGTTTGTTCAGGGTTTAGAGGAAACTGGTAAGGCTCCGATGTTTCAAAAGGATGAAGGTCGATGGGTTAATAGTTCTCCGTTCTCTTATGTAGATGGGCCGGCTGGTCAGATTCATCACACTGGTAGGGATCATTGGGTAGCCTGTCTGAAAGATAAGGACAATCAGGTATATTTATTAGACAGTTTGAAATCAGGGAATCCGTTGACAACTTCCCTTGAGATTCAACTTTCTGCAGCTCATGGGAAGAGTGACGAAAAACTTACTGTTACAATTCCAAGTGTTCAGCAACAAGACAATGGGTCGGATTGTGGGTTGTTTGCTACCTATAGCTAACTTAGTTGAGTTCTGTTTTTACGGTTACCTTGATAAAAGACAACTTTGACTTTCAATCCACATACTCTAAGAAAACATTTACTTCAGTGTTTAGAAGATGGAAAAATGTCACCATTCCCACGGATTAACGAGAGTGGAAAGACAGTTAGAATTAGGTCAGTGAACAAACTTATTAGTCGTTTTTGTTCGTGTGGTAAGCCTGATTGTTTTGAAGACATGATAGGTTGTGACGGGAAAGATGGTAGGAAAAGGTGTACTGTTTGGAAACATTTGTCTTGTGCTCAGCCAAATGACAATTCTACTGATTGGTTTTGTGACAGACATACTCAGTAGACAGAGACATTATTTCTTTTATGTTACTCTTTTGTTGTTTTTTGGGATTTCCGGAACAAAGGACCAATTAGTGTGTGAATAGTGTTCCAAAATCATTTTTTTTACTTGTCAAAATTGTTTTTACTTCATTTTATAAATTAAATGTATTATCAATTAGTAAATTTATATTAATAAAAACTCCAAGAACAAAAATTACTGAGAACAACATATGTATATTCCTGGTCAGTTTTCATTTCGATTTATAAAAATATATGTATTTAAAATTAATGATCAATTCAATATTTTCACTATTTCCATTCACATTACGTTATTATATGACAAACATTCCATTATTTGAAAAATAGGATATTTTTTGTGCAAACTATGCTTTTAAAATTTAATTCGACACTTATGACCTACCGACATAACCAATCTTCCAATAAACTTACCCGCGATCCTTATTCCGGATTTTCGGAATCTTCTGAAGTCCGTCTCCAAATCCGAGTTTTTAACTCGGTTCACTAATCCGTTTTACGGCAGATTCAGCTGAAAATGTTGTGATTTTCAATCGGGTTTTTTCAGCGAACCCTTTTACGGAAAACGGTAGAAGGTACATGCATATATTTTATATCATTTTATTCGTATAAAAGTAGAGCATTCCGGAAACCTAAAAGTATTTCAGTCAGTTCACGCAATAATTTTCCGGACAAGAAAAACCGCATGTCGGTCGGTCCAGAAAAAATTTCAGCGAAGTCGACACGATTTTTTCAGTTGATATCTATCTCAAAAATAAAAATAAAAATTTCATCAAACTATATATTTTTGAAAAGAGAATCTCTTCAGCTACTCCGGAAACTTTACATTGTCAGAATCGAACCAGTATTAAGCGAGCTATCAACAAATAACCTACCGAGTTTCCGTTTTTTCAGTCGAATTCAAATAATTTCAGTCGATTATCTGATCCCCTACAAACTGAAAAGCAGGGATCAATCAGCAAATTTTCAATTAAAAGTATATAAACCGAATGCTTTGTCAAATCTCAAGACCGGCGCACACCTAGTCGATACTGTTCTAAGCAACTAAATTGACAGTTACTTCCGATATGACGTCGTCGACAGAAAGAGTTTGTCGCACACTTGCCTACTTCATTGTAGGATATAGAAACCAAAAAATTTAATCTGATATGACAACATTTGTATTTCTTGGTGCTACAACATTAACATCATATGTAGCCCGAAAACATCGGCTAGCCTAGGGAGTCTATTTTTTTGGTTGTTGTTGCTGAATCTGATAGGAATGCCACGCCCCCTTACCCTATATTTACCTATCACAGCCAGAGTTTCTGAGTTACATCATATGATAATACGCTAACATGTGACCAAAAGCTTGAGTATTTGTTGGTTTAATAAAGAGAAGATATCGCTTTGCGATTCAGTTGGGAGTTGTCGCACACCTTTGTGATCATGGCTCACTACTCGGTTGCGAGAAATCAAAAATGTTTGATACGTCCAACTCAGTCGCTGCAGTCACACCCAGATGATTCCTTGCGATCTGGTCCAATTTTTGTCTACTCTGAGGATCAAATCCTGGAAGATATCTCCAGCTGAAGACAGTGTCTTCCAGATATCCTGTCCCAGAATTTGACACTCAAAGTAATTTTATCGCTAGAAGCACAAAGGCGTGTGCTGGCATTAACCCTTTGCATTGTTTATTGTTCACAGAGCCAAGGAATCCCATTGTAAAACTACAAACAACAGTGATTCTGGGTGGGTGGTGATTGTGGCAAATGGTCAATGAATCATCTTGCAAGTCTGAGTTCTGACTGGAATTTCATACTTGTCAGTACACGTTGCTTGAAAGAAAAAAGTTCAGGGCAGTGAGAAAATCAGGGGCGGGAGTGGATGATAAATGAACTATTAGATTTAATGAGCCTTTAGTAAAATGGTTAAAAGAAGCTTCACATCAAATTGAAATAACAGTGGGAAAAGACACTATGACAAAGAGTCAAAGGCACAGTACTACATGTTCAGACCATTGTACAACATCTTCACACCATGTACAACATCTTCACACCATGTACAAAATCTTCACACCATTGTACAACATCTTCACGCCATTGTACAACATCTTCACACCATTGTACAGCATCTTCCATCTTCACACACCATTGTACATCTTCACACCATTGTACATATTCACGCCATTGTACAACATCTTCACACCATTGTACATCTTACATCTTCGCACCGTTGTACATCTTCACGCCATTGTACAACATCTTCGCACCATTGTACAACATCTTCACACCATTGTACACCATTTTACATCATCTTACATCTTCACACCATTGTACATCTTATATCTTCACACCATTGTACAACATCTTCACACCTTTGTACAACATCTTCACACCATTGTACATCTTCACACCATTGTACATCTTACATCTTCACACCATTGTACAACATCTTCACACCTTTGTACAACATCTTCACACCATTGTACACCTTCACACCATTGTACATCTTACATCTTCACACCATTGTACAACATCTTCACACCATTGTACAACATCTTCACACCATTGTACATCTTACATCTTCACACCATTGTACAACATCTTACATCTTCACCCCATTGTACATCCTCACACCATTGTACAACATCCTCACACCCTTGTACATCTTCACACCATTGTACCATTGTCAGAACAATTGACAAAGATTTTCACATCATAAAATATTGAAAAGGATTTTTTCACCTGGATGAGTGACGAATATTGAAAAAGTTTGTCATATCATGGGATATTTGACCAGAGTGACAAACACTAGAAAAGATCTTTAAGTCACAAAATAAAACAAGTTTCTTCACATACATGACATGAGGACCATGCAGGGTGACCGATATTGGAAAATAAGTTCTTGCTTTGGATTTGTACATATGAACAATAACATGTGTAGACTGCAGACATCAACACTTGATAAGTGTACAATAACAGTCTATCCTGGCTAGGGTATTATATATGTGTGTTCATTTCTTGTTGGTTATAATGGCCTAATACAAGCCACATGTGACATCCTCTCAAACTGCTACATAAAAATGAAACTAGCTGCAGGCATATCAGAAAGGGCTTACTTATGAAATATGTAGTTTAGGTAGATATAGGACCGATAATCAAGAACAGATGGCCCTGCTCGCACAATAGGATATTTGTGTTGAATTTTATTCACTTAATCTTGTATAAGACACAGAGATACTATATATAACACATCACATCAGGCAGCGATGCAGTATTGTGCTTCAATCAGAACAATAAAAGGGAGATAACCACCATCAATCAATTGTCAGTTGTCCATTGATGTTTACATGGCGAGAATTCTTCTTGAATTTCTTGGAGGGGGGAGGGGGAGGGGAGTTAGTAGTATGTCTTTGTCCTTGTTTTTTGTTTGTTTTTTGATGTCTGTCCCAGGCCATGTGGGCAAGGCACTATTGTAAATAGTTTGGATACCGTACAGTAGTAGTTGGTATTGTGAATGACCCCTATTGAACGGACTCATTTTGGGCTAGCCTTGGTTTTTGTCTGAGACTGTACACATTATTCCTGTAGTACATTGTAGATGTATAGAATGTCTCTCAGAATAAAGCACCAGTAATAAAGAGGTATTTGTTATTTTCCATTAAAATGTCTTATAAGTTATATGGGTTGCATCAGAATTTTAAAAAAAAAACATTGCACCTGCCAAAGTGAAATTTAACAGATATTTATCTTTAAAACTTGCGATATTTTATCATTTAATGACACATGAAGATATATGGTCAGTTTATATTTTCAGTAGAGAATCGCAGCGGTGTTGCATGTATATTGGGAATAATATATTCATGTACAAAATTCATTCTGGTACACATCTAGTTGTTTGGGGGGTTTTTCCAGAAAAAAAGTTTTCAAAATTTGATTTCCTCTAATTAAATTTTGACTTTCATTAAAGCTGATTCAAGCTTGGTCACATTATTTGGTAGATATGTACACACATACATGGTGTTATTATCAATGAACATTCCTGGGCATGATTAAACCCATAACATGTTCATCCTGTAATGAATCACTCTGGTGTCACCCTTATTACTGTTGTAAACAAAGTATACTGCAATAATTAAAATGAACTTGAGACTGATGAGTTTA
The DNA here is from genome assembly GCA_036873755.1 of Hanleya hanleyi. Lineage (NCBI taxonomy): Eukaryota > Metazoa > Mollusca > Polyplacophora > Lepidopleurida > Hanleyidae > Hanleya > Hanleya hanleyi. The sequence goes on from JAVTVY010043778.1 coordinate 12,441, forward strand.
TGTATAACCAGCATTCCAATTGGAAGAGTATTTTTGTACCGATATCATATTATCTAATAAGGTGAAATGCAAATATATTCTTATTTTGCTTTCCATAGTCTTTATGGGCTATCACTTCATTTGGCTTTGAAGTATTTTTCTCCTTTTGCTCCAAAGCTGGTATCGGAAGCTCAGTCAATTTCAGAATTGAAATATGCACTGGTCACTCCCATCTGCCCTTGTTCAATGCTAGTTTGTGACATCACACCAGACTGCCCTGCCAGATGTACAATGTAATGCGAGATCAGCGATGTCGGTTTGCAAATCTGAATTCAGCTGCACTTGTGATACCCATGTTTAAAAAGCTTCTAGTAGATAAAAGACTTAAAATTAAATTAAGCGAAGTAGATGGATCAATAGTTTAACACATAAATATATGAAGAAAAATTTAAGAACATTTGCATTTCACCTTTAACTATTTTGCCCAAAAATTAATTTGGGTGGAAATTTCTACTGTTAAAGTTACAAAGGCCTACATTCACAACATGGAGTTCTTTCAAGTTGAAAATAAAAAAGTATGGGAGGTGGGTGCATGAATTTCCACTTGGGAGTGGGGGTCAGTTATGGGAAGAGGATCATGTCGGTGTCGGTGTCTCCTCTCTGGAAATGATAAGGTTTTTGGTTTAACAAATTAAAAAAGAAATTAAGAAAAATTCATTAATTAAAAAAAAATAAAAAATGTGGGAGGTGAGTATTCCACTGGGGAGTGGTGGTCAGTTATATGGCACTACCCCAGGGAATTCTATGGGTGCTCCAATGCTAAAATCTAATGGTAGTCTTTTGATTATCCCTTTTTTTTTGGTGCATCTGTACATGTATGGAAAGTTTGCTGCAGTTATGAGCCATCACAGGATGATTATGTGACTTGGTACACAAGGTGACATGTGTCTTATGATTGTGGGATGTACCTGTACTATTTATGAGATGAAATATAAATTTTTGTTCAAATTATAGCAAATTATAGTTTTTTGTTTAGCAAAATTGTAGGCCTTCAGCAAGTACACCTAGAGGAAGTTTGCTGCAGTTGTCAGCTGTCATGAATAGAATATTGATGCACATGTTTCTCATGATTAGCTCGGATGTGTCTGTGCTATTTATGAGATGAAATAACTTGTGTCCAAATTATGAGATTTTGGATTTAGTAATTTGCCAATTTTAAGGTTTTTGTTTGACAAAAATATATTGAAAGGTTACCTCAATTTATCAGGTTTTACTGGATGATTACGATAATTGGTACACATGTTTCATATGATTAGAGGATTTGCCTGTGCTATTTATGAGATGAAATTGTAATTCCTGACCAAATTATGAGGATTTTGACTGAGTAATTTGCCAGTGATAATGTACATGTACATGTATATATTTTGAGGAATGTAAGCATGGGCACAGGGTTGTGAAAACAAACTTATTTATTAAAAGTGTTCCTATATAGACAAGTTTCTTGTGGACTTATGTTTCTAGCTTACGTTTCCTATTTTCATGTCATGATGATAGAATGTGATAAGGGGGAGGGGATGTTGTACAAATGCTTTTGAGTACATACATCTCTTTGGAAAGTTTTCTGAAACTGTCAACTTTCATTGGATGAGTTCATGTGACACTTGCTACACAAGTTTCATATGCTTTGAGGATGTGCATGTCCTATTTGTAACATGAAATATAAATTTTTGTCCAAATTATCACAGGTTTAGACTTCGTACTTTCCAATGATAAGGTATTTTTAGGCAAAAATTCACATGCCCACCTCTATGTGGAAAGTTTACTCTACATGTACATGCTTTCAATAGTGCCTAATGCTGCAGCTTCCGCGGATCATCACCGGATGACCCCGCAAGGCAAGATGTTGGGTTCGTAGAATGCTTGTTTCTCTCGACTTACAAAGTAAAGGGGAGATATTGTGAGAGGGGGAAAGAACATGTTGTCATTGGTGTCAGTGGTGGTGTTTCCTTCCTAAAAATGATAAGAATCAAGAAAAAATTCAAACCTAAAAAAAAATAAATAAATAAAAAAAGTATAGGATGTGGGTATTTCACTGAGGGAGAGGGGGGGGGGGGTCAGTTATGGCACTACCATTAGTTTCAAGTTTCACATGATTTGAGGATGTGCGTGTGCTTTCGTGACATGAAATATTAATTTTTGTCCAAATTGTAGCGGTTTTCCAATTTTAAGGTTTTCTTAGGCAAAAAATTACATGTACACCTGTACATTGAAAGTTTGCTCTACATCATGTATGCTTTCAATACTGCAGCTTCAGCGGTTGACCCAACAAGGCAAGATGTTGGGGTTCTCAGAATGCTTTGTATTGCTTGTCATTTTTGTTCTTTGAATAGAGAGTACATGTCTGATCATCCTGTTGTCTCTGTCAGTCTCAGTGTTTATTATTTTACAGTCCGTGTTGGCCCGTACAATTAATGAGCTGGACTGGTGTATGAAGAATGCGCAGTCTAACAATCCCAGCATCAACTTTGGCAAGTGTGTGGTACACGGATCAGGTCAGGGCTGCGTCAATAAGCTATCGGTAAGTACTATCACCAATCAATGTCCTACTAGAGACCTGCATTGTCAGGGGTCAAAATCAAAATGATGTCTTCAAAATTGCTTACCCATACCAGTTTAACATGTCGATTGTAACATATTGTGTGTTAGCCATGTGTTGCTAACCAAAAATGGGGTTGCTAATGAACAGGTGAAAGGTACATCGAATCTTGACTCCCGGCTCAAATCTGTGGTTCATGCTTTTCCTCTCCTTCCTATGGTTACAGTATGAAAAGTATTGTTAATCAGTGATAACTGGACTATTTATGACTTAGAGTTGCTAGAATTATCATCATTGTAAGCATAATGGTCCTTTCTCAAAATAATTTCATATTTGGTACATATTTACCATATTTTCAGCTGTTATCAGTAGTTCAAAATCTTCCCCCTGATGTAGATATAGGCAAGAGAGGAAGATTATGAACCACAAATGTTCACTGGGGGTCATGTATCAATGCATATGTCAGTTCGTCCTCTGGAGCAAATCTATTGTCTAGGAATTAAAGTGAGAAAGGTTGATTTCAGGTTGTTTCAGGCAGGCTGACAGATATTATTTCGACTTTGCAAGTAGAAAGTTAAACAGTCATTATTTTGCTTCAGCATGAGGAGTGAGTGAATAGGGTTTTAACGTCGCTTTCAACATTTTTTCAGCTATATCACGACGGGGAAGGGAAGGGAGGGGAGGGGAAGGGGAAGGGGAACCTACTTGTAACAGAGCAGATCTAATGCTGCCATTTTATAGTGCTGTCCCACTGAAATATCATGCCGTAGGCAGACATGACACCCCACTCAGTCACATTATACTGACACCGAGCGAACCAGTCCTTGTTCTATCCTCTTAATGCTGAGCGTAAGCGAGGAAGCAACAAGTTCCATTTTTCAAGTCTTAGGTATGACCCGGCCTGGGATCGAACCCAGAACCTACCGCTTACGAGGCCGACGCTCTAACCATTAGACCACCGCAGTGCGGTCTTCAGCATGAGGAACATGTACTTTACCAATATATTGTTGATACATCATTGCACTGTGCATTTCATCTCATTTGCTAAATTTTGAATATTATACTTTTCTGAGATACATATGAAATTTTAACATAAATATTTTAACTGAATGCATAAGCTAATCGATAATCTTACTTCGTTATTGTTTTGATCCTGGCATTGTCCTATTTTCAGGACAAGATCTTTACAAACTTTCGTCTCAATGACTTTGATTTTGATGAAGATATTGCCCAACTGCGGACAGATGAGAATTTCGTGAAAGCTCTAGCTATCCATCCCATGCCAGATGATATCGCCGTCTATAAAGTACACAGGTATGGATTGTTAAACAATGTGAGGCCAAGAAGAAAGATCTTGGTTTTCTTGTCAAAAAAGGGGTGCGATTACATCAGCTTTTCTTTCTTCAAATTTTATTTGTTTAAATGCTCCTATGAAAGTGATGAAACTTATACATGTATGATAATAATGATTATTATTTCTTCTGTATTGTTGTTGTACCCATAGTGTCATCCAGCTATGTGTCCAGGTGTCCACATCGACACCCTGTGACCGATTTAGTCTGGACACACTAAACCTGACAGATTTAACATGGGAGAGATAGAGAATGGCTCCAATTGGTGACATCCTGTTCAAATTGAAAAAAGCAAAATGAGACATTTGGACAACCAAATGGAAATTCTTGCCAACGGCCTGGTTGTATTCCATCCTGAATTGATCTATATATTGCGTATTCTGGTACAATAAAGAATTAAACTAAATTCATTTGAATTAAAATGTCATTCTCTGAAATTGAAATATTTAGTTTCACACACTGTTTCAACAGTGAACACCTTCTAACTATCAAATCATATTACAGACAAATCTGAGGTTTGAAGGTGAAATGCAAAGGTTTTTAGATTCTTTTATATTTTATATAAGTTGAATAATGATAGAAATATTGGTCTATCTTCTTCGCTTGGTCCAATTTGAAGTATTTTGTCAGCTAGAAACTTTAGGCTCAAGGACACCTGAATCTCGATTTTCAAACTATAATGCCTGAAATATAGTTGAAAGCCACATTAACTTATATTCACTCACTCACTCATTCAAACTGTAATCTTTTGTATTCCCTTAATTGTGACATCACGTCAGACTAGCCTCATGAAGATTGAATTTTACAAATATCGACATCTTGAGATGACATCACAAATCAGCATGCAACAAGGGCAGATAAGAGATGTGGATTTTATTTCTGAAGCTGACCGGGCTTGAGATACCAAATTTGGAGCATTTTTCTTAAGCTACTAGGAGACAAAATACCTCAAAACCAAACAGAGTAGATAAGCTGATAGTTCCATCAGTAACTAACCCATGAAGGATATAAAAAGGAAAATATGAAAACCTTTCAAAGGCTGAAAAATTTGCAAAAGAAAACTGTTTATGCTGAAGCTTAGAACTAAGGTTCCCAGATCCGTAACAAGATTGCGGAATTTGAAAACAAAATTTTGCCTAATCTAAAAATCAGTATTAAAGTCTGTAGGTTAGGGAAAAAATGATGAAATAATATTCTTGATACTAAAAATTATGCTTTAAACCAAAAAATTAACTATGCATCTTCATTCCATGTGGTCCCCTAGACTTGAGTGATTTTTCAACTGTTTATTCACTGTTGGTCTCATATTATTGTAGATTTTTCTGCCAGGTAGAGTTGAACCAAACTCGTTCCCAAATCAAAGAGCTAAAAGATGATATAATAGAGTTGAGTGAGTTCACACCGGGAGGCAAAGAGAGTTTGTCCTGGCCTATAGGTAATGTATACTCTTGGACAGTGTGTCAAGCATTGAGTGTCAATAGACTAAAACCCTGACAATGTTTTATCCCCCTCTCGATCAATTGATGATTTGTCATTAATTTAGTGTGTCAACCCCGACTGCAGATGACCACAAGGTGTGAAATCCCGTATTTTACCAGACACAGCTAATTAATGCTTACATGATGTGTTCGTCCGGCTTTGCCAGTCCAGAGATTTCACGCTGGCAATTAAATTGATGCAGTGTAATGTAAAGTAGGTATCAGGAAATTTCATTAGCATTATTATTATCCCCATTGTCTATATTTCATGGACGTACATTGCATCGCAAAATAGAAGTGGGATAAAAAGTCATCAGGTTTCAGCCTATTCTTGGGCCATCCTCAATGGGAGCTTTCCCATATCAGTCTTGTGTACAGTTAGGTGTGACCTGCTATGAGCCATCTTCATTTTATCGGGCCAATTTCTACGTTCCCACTTCAAACTTCTCTTGATATATCTGGTCTTCTTCAATGTTCAAAGAACTTATAAATAGACACGAGACGTCACTGATCTCGAAACCATTTGAATTTTGAAATGTGTCATACAAGAGCATCATTGATTGGCTGACCTACATGTATATAGTGGGCCAATGCAAACACCATATTAGGAGGAATGACGCCGCTAATTGAGAATGATGTCACTCTACACACATTAAGCGTGTAGGTTCTGATTGGTTCGTCTTTCGTTCATAGGTGAAATTTACACCTCGGATTTTGAACACTGACAGTGGTCAGATAAATCAAGGCGTGTTCGAAGTGGGAATCTAGAAACTGGCTTGATAAAATGAAGATGGTTATGAGCCTCATGTGCGAATTTCTGGGTAGTCGGATTTCATTTCTCCCTGTATATGCTTCAACGTGGGGCAATATGTCTAACTAACGGTATGTTAAAATTACTAAAATATTCATCAGGATAATGCGTAATGGTCCTTTCTTCAAATGGTATAGTATTTGATGTATATTTACTAAATTTAAAACATGCCTCAACGTTGTAGCATAGCGAGAAACAAATATTTGACCACCTAGAACTTTGCAGATAAGGCTCCAACCTGGTCACACGAACAGTGTGTACTCTCATCTGGGCCCGATATCTGGAAAGGCCCATTGACTGTTTGAGAGCTGTAACCATGGTAACGCTACCTTATCCTTGATATGTTTAAGATAAATTGACATGATATACATGTGTAAGAGATTTTAGCATCCTTTATCAGGAAGACGATTTGTTTGAGCAGTAAGGTCCCACATAATAATGCCTAGTTTCCCATTACCCTTTTTTTCACCCTCCGCGATTTATTTCTACTAAGTAGACTCTCATTTGCAAATTGTCCGATAATGAGTGAGTGAGTCAGTCCATCCGAATCCTTTGTCGGCAAAATAAGGAGAATTGATTTATGTGTGTGGATGTGATATTCTTCCCCTGGCCTGGTGACTGAAAAATCAATAAATTTAATAAAAAATATCCATTCTATTATTTGCCTATATCACATACATGTAAATGTCATATAAGCTAAAACTAGGTTAGCTTTCATATTACACATGTAATGTTCGTGTTGCCATTATTCACCCCCAGATATTTAGCTGACAATCTTGAACTTTTTTTTGCTTTTCCTCAAAGTACTTCCCCTAGGTTATCTTGCCATTGGTGGTCATGATGTGTACCTTATTAATTTTTGTCCATCTGTTTCCAATATCTCCCATCCCCCATACTCTGACCTGATGCTGAGTTAATTTCCACTTCAATCAAAAATGGCTGCATGCAGAGTTCCATGATACTGGAAAGAAGGCATCTATGTGTAGATTATGATGTAGATCCAATTATTTATCTATAAACTCTACATATACATGTGCATCCAAAATGAAAAAAAAAAAAAAAAATTATAATTCGTTTATTTCCACATGTTCAACCTAGTTACAGTGTGACTACAATCAGTCAAGTAGTTTTAAAAAATTACCCCATTCACCATGAAAAAAACACTTCCTTTTCTCTTTCTACTGAAATACTTTTTCCACTGTGTATATATTTTTTATCAAATTCAACAAAGCAGTCCTATATTTGGCAACTCTCCTGTCAAACTACACTTGTAGAAATATTATTTCGTAGCCAATATGATATATAGGTTTTTCAAGAGCGCCAAAAATTATTTCTAAGTCGGTAAACCTGTAAGATATATGACAACCTGCTTCTATCCAAATACTGAGTTCTTGTCACAATTGTTCAGCATATGGACACTCAACAAACATATATGTGCAACATGTCTTCTGGTTTGTCATTACATAGATCGGTGTTAACTAATTTTATTTCATACAGAAATTTCTTGGTGGCCAATGTTCTATGTGAAACTTTGAACTGAAAACTTCACATTTTAAAGGTGAAATGCGAAGGTTTATAAATTCTCCGTTTTATATTTAATATAGGTTGAATAATGAGTAAAATACAGTATATCTACACTTTGATTCATCCAAATTATTTTGTCTGCACAAAAACTTTGAAGTTGGTACCCTATTAGCTGAATTCAGATTTGCAAAACATCATCTCTTATCTTTCCTTGATTGTGACGTCATGTCAGACCAGCCGGCCGGAGACTGAACGTTACAAGTATTGATGACCGGCCAGTTGGTCTGATGTGACGCCACAAACCAGCATCAAACAAGGGTAGATAAGCTATGTGGATTTCATTTCTGAAATCGACCGAGCTTGAGCAACTTCGAAGTACTTTTCAAAAACTACCAGGAGACAAAATATTTCAAATAAAACCAAATGAAGTAGTTAAGTTAATATTTCCATCATTAAATGGGCCATGAAGAA
>JAVTVY010043779.1:0-21776 GCA_036873755.1 Hanleya hanleyi
ATCAAAGGCGCCGCCGCGAGCTCCCGCTGAACGTATGTCTCGCCTGCCAGGTCTCGCGCTCTAGGCGCGTGAGCCTTTGCATCGCCTAGTTTTCGTTACGAATTCAGTCCAAATTTTACCAGATTTATAGACGTTCTTCTGCATCAGATTATTTGATCGAGACGGGTACTATTTTGAGAGAAGAAACTTTTGAGGGATTTTCATCGAATAGATGCATATTTTCATGACAACTTTCGACCGCTCTGCGCTGCCGATAACTGAGCGGCTGGAGCGGCGAGGAAAAACTCATTTTTCCCTTTCTTTGTGATCAAACTTCTCATTTATCTCAATTTTTGAAGTATATCTGTGCTAGTTTTTACAAAATATGCAAGCATGTCATTGACAGTACGCAAAATGTTTTAATTTTCCATTTTCGTTTTTGTAAATAATTGCTCGTGAAAATCGTAAAAATGCCAAATATGTAGAATTCTGAACAAATCTCACAATTCTTGTACGTTTTTGTGATTGAACTACTCTTTTGGGTCATATGTTTTTTTATATTCTTTTTCTCTGTGCACTAGTTTTGTTTCTAGTCGTTTGCATGATGTATTCCTTTTGCCACTCGTTAAGCTGTAAAGCATTTTTTTTGTCACCAATCTTGGCCTAAATTGAGTTGACTGGCGTTCACGTTAATGGAGCCTTGTTGACAAGCACGTGTATTCGCCCAGCATTGACCAGCGAAACAGGGCGGGACCCGCAGCGAAGCACACGTGACGGTCTTTTGCGCACAAAAGCCAATCAGTGACGAGGCGTACTAATTAACCAATCACTAATCACTCATTAACATATCAATTAGCGAGACAAACCCTAGTTCAAAGAGAGGAGCCGCGTTTCATATCCCTCTATACTCGTCCCAGGTTGAATGTAGTGTAGGGTTCGATGTAGTCAACAATAACACGTTAATTATTAGAATTAAGATCAGTTTAGGGTCACTTTTGGGTCAAATGAGGTCAAAAATTGATGAAAATCGGTTATATATTAATATTCACAGTACTAATTGTTGCGAATGAGTATCCATACTGAATTAGTAGTATGTAGTGTAAGATTTAAATTAGTCATAGATAACACGTTAATTATTCAAATTAAGATCATTTTAGGGTAACTATTTGGTAAATGAGGTCAAAAATGAGTGCAAATCGGCTATAAATTGATATCCACAATACTATTTTTTACGAATGGGTAGACAGGCGGAATTAGTTGTATATAGTGTAAGGCTTAAGGTAGGCATAATAACCATTATGTAACCATTATATTGTCTGTCGATGATTATTTGTCTAGTTGATGATTGTACGAATAGAGCAAAACTAGGCCCATAAATAGTCATATCGGTCTATTTTGTGAGGGGCTTGGGTTTGAGAAATTGCTACTTTCAGCTCCATGTAATCACAATACCTTGAATTATGAGAGCAAAATGAGAATAGGAGTCTCAGATGAACCCACATGGTCACCATTTTGAATTTAATAGTTGTATCCTTAGCTGAAGATTATGCCAGCAGAATAAAATTGGGCATAATGTAATAAGCTATCGCGTTATTCTGCTCAATTTAAACAAGTTTGTACGCAGAATAAAAAAAAGGATTTCCTTATGGAATTTAAATATCATTGTTAATCTGATGACTAAGCAAATAGATTCAAAATGGGCAAAAGGTATCTGGCTATGATGTGAGACCCTTCTGTTTTGATAAATTTACACAATCAACTAAGAATAATGCCTTGATAAACAGGAGCAACATGGAAAAGCAGGCGATTCAGATAACCCCACACAGATGCCATATTGAATTTGAAAATGATATTTTGATATGCAAATAGATTCAAAATGGTCGTTATTTTAAATTTGACCATTAAATCTTGATTTTTGGCATATGAAAATAAGATTCCAAATGGGCATAAGATGTTAGGCTATGCATAGAGATCCCTCGGTTTTGATAAATTTGCTCAGTGAGGTAAGAATAATGCATTGAACTACACGAGCAACAGGAAAAAGTGTGATTTTCAGATGATCCCATATGGCCGCCATTTTAAATTTGACCATCAAATCTTGATCTTTGAGATATTTAAATACATTCAAAATGGGAATAGAATGTTGGGTTTGCGTAGAGATCCCTCGGTTTTGACAAATTTGCATACTGAGCTAAGAATAATGCCTTGAACTATACGGGCAACGGCCAAAAATGTGATTTTCTGATGACCCCATATGGCCGCCATTTTGAATTTGACCATCAAATCTTGATTTTTGACATATGTAAATAGATGCAAAATGGGAATAAGATGCTAGGCTATGCATAGGGATCCCTCGGCTTGGATAAATTTGCGCAGTGAGGTAAGAATAATGCCTTGAATTACACGCGCAACATGAAAAATGTGATCATCAGATTACCCCACCTGTCCGCCATTTTGATTTAAAACATTATATGTTAAGCTGACCAGTCTATAAGAAAATAGATGTTGCAAAAATTCACGAACAAAAAAATACTGAATTACCCTACACTAATATCTTAAAATTCACTTCGTAGAACTACTTCAGATTTGATACCCATTTCTTTTACAAGGAATGTCACACAAAAATGTTTTAAATTGTTTTAAGGCCCATCTTTTGATGTTATTTGACCTCGAAATGACCTGATAATAACCTCAAACTGCCAAAGTTGTCTTAGTTTCCACCCTACCTTGAACCATACTGCATACAAAAGCAAATAACAAACAGCATAAAATATATGGATAAAAAGCTGAATTTTCTCTCAGTTTTGACCTCATTTGACCCGTAAAGTGACACTAAAATGACCCCAATTTCAACAATTAATGAACTAGCCATACCTGTGTTAAAGCCACACAGTACATAAAACCAATTTAGCGTGGATAGCCATTGGTAACAAACATCACAATGGAAATTAGGTTAGGAACGCCTTTTATCAATTTTGACCTCATTTAACCCCAAAGGTGACCCCGAAATGACCTTTAATGTCTAAAATCTGGGTGGTATACCCCTCTCACCTTGAACCCTAACATACAATGAACTAATTTAGCATGGGTACCCATTTGTAACAAACAATGCCATCAAAAGTTACATTTCGTGTCCTTGGCCGGCCTAATATTACCTCATAATTGTAGCACAATTCAACGGGCCGAGTGACTCGCGATAGTGAAAAACGATTTCAAGCGGCCAGAAAGCATCTGTACCGCGATGAGCAATCGCAATATCTTTGCTTCTCATATCGATTTTCCATGTTCGCGCGATCCAATCACAATGTAAGAAAATCGCGACTGAGAGAGAAATAATATCGGAAACGTGGCCTAACATCCAATCATTTTTACTGCAATACATTGTATGCTGTCTGATATATGAGTATAATGTCAAGATATTCTATGCAGTAGTTATAAGTTTCTGGCTTTCCGGGGCTGTATTGATTAACTTTTGTGATTTTTCGACTACAATATGCCCAACTCTATATTCTGACCGTAAAATTGACAAAATTCCAAACTGGGTTGGGGATAAGTTTTCTCCCTCGAAAAAAAAATCAAACTATATACGACAGCTACCCCAAAAATGTGATACAAATGCATTCGAGCATTTCGTTCATTTTTTTAATATACTCGAAGGTTTCCAAAATTCTTCACAATGTAGTTCGCAAAAGAAAACTGGGCAAAAAGTGTTTTATTCCACAACAGATAAATAATTACATTGTACTAATTTATCATCTAGTTTTTGCGAAGAAAACAGATAAATAATAAATTCGAAAAATCTGGCGAAAAATCGTTCAAAATATGCCCTCTTTAAAAAAATTGTGTTGTTGTTTTTTACATTTTCTAGTAGAGCTTTACCCAAAGTATGGTGCGGCAAGTTTCATACCTCTAGCTAAAATTGTAAGATAACTTGGGGGGGGGGGGTTAAATGCCCCACCCCGGCAGATCAGGCCAGATCTCAAATCGCCAAGGTTAGATAGGATTAATTTAGCAAAGATCCTGAACTAGATTAGCGAATGCTGATCGAAACCTGGACTAATACACCAATATATTTTGACACACTGATATGATTGACCGTATGTCTCTCCAACTGATTAAAGCAGCGTCACGTGATGCAGAACTGAACGGTATAGAACTCTACATTGCGAAGTTAACACGTTTCTTGTCGAAACATTAGTGGCAGACGATGAGATCCCGGATGTCTCCTAGCGACTGCTATGCCTTCCTAGGGTCAAAAACGAATCGATGATTAACCGACAAGTTCCTAATCATGAAACTAACAGTCAACTTTATTAAATAAATGAACAGTTACACAATTTATGTAAATCTGAAGAAAGTATGTGTGTGGGAATTATAACATTGATAACAACGCATACAATAAACCTTGATCATATTTCGCAAACTTAAATCGTAAATGTTTCATCAACTGAAGATCACATTTGGGAGTCATTTAATACCCAGAATTCATTTCCTGTCGGTATTCAAAATGTGTTTTCACTTGTTTTTGCTTCTATCCTCAGAGTTTGTTTTTATTTTTAGAGGCAACCTGTACTCCCTTAGGAGCAACCACTCAGTTTGAGACAACTTTGACGACTCAAACGACAACTTCTGGAAGTACCAGTCAGAAAACAGGTCTAACATCAACGACTCCACACACGACGATTCCAAAAACGACAAGTCTTGAAACTATCAGCCAGAGAGTAAATCGAGTAGGAACATCTACGACAACTCAAACCTTGACAACTTCTCATGCTACCAGTGAAACAATAAATCAAACAGACAAAACAATGACTACTGAAACCATGAGCACTTCGGAAGTAACCAGTCAGAATGCAAATCAAGAAGGCGCAACCACTGAAATTATAACAGCTTCTGATGTTACCACCTCGACAACAATCCCAAAAATTTCAACCACAGCTAGTCAAATCATGACATCTTCTGATGGTATCAGCTGGATACCAAATAAAGAAGGATCGACTACGACTAATCGAATTATGACAGCTTCTGATGTTACCAGCCGGATACCTAATCAAGGTGGAACAACTTCGCCTGATCAAATCATGACATCCTCTACCAGCTGGACACCAAATCAAGAAGGATCAACTACGACTAGTGAAATTATGACAGCTTCTGATGTTACCAGCCGGATACCTAATCAAGGTGGAACAACTTCGCCTGGTCAAATCATGACATCCTCTGATGTTACCAGCTGGACACCAAGTCAAGATGGATCAACTACGACTAGTGAAATTATGACAGATTCTGATGTTACCAGCCGGATACCTAATCAAGGTGGAACAACTTCGCCTGGTCAAATCATGACATCCCCTGATGTTACCAGCTGGACAGCACATCCAGCTGGAACAACTTCGCCGGTTCAAGTCATGACATCTTCTGATGTTACAAGCTGGATACCAAACGAAGCTGGAACAACTTCGCCTGGTAAAATCATGACATCCTCTGATGTTATCAGCTGGACACCAAATAAAGAAGGATCGACTACGACTAGTGAAATTATGACAGCTTTTGATGACACCAGCTGGATACCAAATCAAGCTGGAACAATTTCGCCTGACCAGAATGCAAATCAAATGGGGGTAAAGACGTCCAGTCAAACCACTACATCTTCTGATACGATCAGCTGGACAACACATCAAGCAGGGACAACTACGTCCAGTCAAATCATCACAAACTCTGACGCTATCAGATGGACAACTACGATTACTGAAACTTTGACAACTTCAGAAGCAATCAGCCAGACTTCGAATCAAGCAGGAACCACAACAACCAGTGAAATTATCCCATTTTCCGATGCTACCAATCAGACAGCAAATCAAGCAGGAACAACTTCAACTAGTCAAATCAGATCTACTTATGATGCTACGAGCTTGACACCAATTCAAGCAGGAACAACTGCGACTACTCAAATCATCCCAGCTGCTGATGCCATCGGTCGGACAAGAAATCAATCAGCAACATCTTCGACGCTTCAGATCACCTCGAGCCATGACACAAGCGACTGGACGGCAAGTCGAGCAGGAATAGTGATAACGGAGACAACGAGAACGTCTGAAGTAACCAGCACGATAGCAAATGAATCAGAAAGAACTATGACTATCCCAACTACAATGGATTCGGCTGGACAAGGTAGTATCTCTTAGATCATATTATTATAATTATTATACCTCACACCAGATCATGACGTTTTGTAATTCCTGATAACCCATGGTCTCGAAGCAGTGTGCTCTGTCTCTGAAATAACCCATTCCTCTGCTAACAAATATGAATCCAATGAAGCAACTATTAGTCGAACAATTAGTCGCACACTAATGGGGACGTATGGTGATGCAAACACCATACGTATGCTCGCCGTATCGGGTATCGAGTTCCACCACCCTTTTCATGTTGCCTTTAGTTAGTATTTTGCCGCTTTTGGGAACGAATGAGCCGCATTTATCTGAGCTAACTAAAGGTGCTTTTTCAAAGTTTCCCCTATAGCCGCCTCGTTGAGTTATAGCATGTAGGTGTCAAACCAGGTGTTCGTTGTCTCACCAAGTGAAAGGGATGACGGCATAGACTGAATCGATCGGTTGGTTGTCGAGTTCATTCTCAGAAAACTCAAAAATAAAATAAGCAAAATTTTGCAATCTCCGAGAAATCTAATTATAATTTTTAACTAATCTGCGTATCTGTCTTTTTTTTCTTCTATGCAATAAAACAGATAGTGCATGTTACGGGTTGTGATATAACAATTTGACATGGACAGTTTATGTTCAACTCGCGTTTCGCTGTCGTTGAACAGCGCCTTCTCGAGATAACAAACCGTTATATCGCACCCCGCAGCATGCACTATCGGAACATTAGCTTTCATTGCGACCTGATGAAAGAACTGGTATTAATACGGGTACTATTACATAATGGGAGAGGCGGTGTCGAAGGTTCGATTTCCACAGACGGATATCTGTACTTATGTGAGACGGCTCTTTCAATCTTTATGGGATGCTGTGAATAATAACAAACTCCATGAGTTAAAAAAAACTGTAGGCTATACTCATTTGAACAGCCAGAAACGTTTCCATCAAACCATGATCAGGCGATGTAGAATCGGTCTTACACGATTAACTCACGAACATGTACTGAAAAAAGCGCCAGTCCCAAGGTGTGTTCCATTCCATGATGATCTCACGGTGAAACATATTCTTATCGAATGCATAGATTTTAGGATTGTAAGAGATGCTTTTTATCGAGCGACTACTTTGGAAGATCTTTTTAGTCGGGTGAGGGAGGATTGCATCTTGGGTTATTTGAGAGAAATCGGGCTGTTACATAAGTTTTAATGTGTGTATGTTTTAATGCGTTGGATTACTAAGTTAGTGACTTAAGTACTTAGGGTTTTGTTTGATCGTCGCTATATAGCTGAAATATTGCTGAACGCGACGTTAAACCTTAATTCTCTCTCTACTATACTGACCGCACATTCCTAAACACTTCACAAGAGACAAAAGTGATCCCTGTAATGATTTGTATCGCGGTCACGCTTTTGTTCTAGATGACCATATTGAGTGACATTACCACACCGACTTGAGCGGTATCCCACGATACAGTGTTCTTCCTGAACAACTTCATTAAAAATGTGTTTCCTCTGGAACCGGTCTGCAGCTGAGTGGTAGAGGGCAAGTCATACGGTAGTCGAACTGCACAGTTATGAGTATGGTGGAACCATCTCGCGATCGTTTATTCTCTATTCTTGACTGGATATTCTTCCAATTTTCTTCACTGGCCAATGAATATGCCGGGTTTCCCCTCGAAAATTTGAACTGACCAATCGAATGTTTTGAAGATATTCCGCGATGCATTGTTCTTTCTATAAAACTCCAATAAAAAAAGGTTTCCTCTGGAATCGGTCAGTAGCTGAGCAGTAGCCTTCAAGTCATAACTGAACGGTGATGCAAAGTTATGAGTATGGCGAAACCCTATCGCGATTGTTTATACGGCAATATCGTTAAGGGAGTACAATCACCTTCATTTCATGCATCTATGAAGCAGTAACATCATGACGTAGAATTTGTTTCCCAGAACAAGCAAGATCTATTCATCAAAATGTATAGACACGCTGCAATCGGATAAACACTAACGAAAAGATTGGTATCTGACATAACGGAATCATTGTTTTAGAGCAGGGTAGAACTCTCTACAAGCCGGCATTGCAAATTTAAGGGTTGAACAGGGCAGAGTACTGCTGCGGCTAAAGATTTTGTTAGCTCTGCACCAAAAATAAAACTTTTAGCAAGAGCATTCTCAATAAATGTTTCCCATCTCCACTGCAATTTCCCAACCCAACCACATACACCTAGAATTGACTGGCTCCATTGATCTGTTAACTAAAAAACATACTTAAAATTTAAGGAATATTCCCCGGCTATTACACCAGCGGAATATTCCTTAAAATTCAATAAGGAATATTCCGTACCATGTTAAGAACATTTCGAGAGTTCTAACTTGGAGGGAAGTGACAAAAGACTACAAGGAGAATAACGAGGTACATTTTATTATCACCAGCCACTGTGTTCTTGTACGTGCAGCCGTTAGATCTTCCGAAACGCAGGCGTTCCGGAAATCAACACTTCGTGGTATGAAATGTAAAGGGAAGGAACTACAGCTGTGTAGGGAAGAACAGCCACGCCCACCTACAGTACACAGCAAAGGTTCTATAGCTAGATAAACTACAAAGTCTCCGGGTGTCAGCTCTTATCTTTTTCTCGTTCCGGAGATAGCAGCAAAATCCAACATGGGGGAGGTTGAGGGCGGAAAGTGCCCCGTCCCAGGCCAGGTAGGTTGAGATCATCATGTTAAGGAAATTCCTTAACATGGTAAGGAATATTCCTTAGTTATGTTGAGGAATATTCCGCTGGTGTAATAGTCGGGGAACATTCCTTAAATTTTTAAGGATTTTTTTCTGTGTTATATCATTGCAAGAATAAAATGTGTCTGCTTCTGTCAAATTTCACATGAAATACATAAATCCTACTTTATATGACAAACTGAATGTAATCTGGATGAGAGAATTTAGCCCTAAAGAGACGTAAACATGAAGCAATGCCCATTTATTTCTAATAATTCAGTAATACAGTTATTATGCTCCAAAGTATGCATGCAAAAGGATGCAATATACATGTATGGTATCTACAAATAGTAGGATGACCCACTTTTCATTCAACGTTCAGCCTGGCGAGTTTTTAGTGAAACATGAAACATTTCCATTTTTTAGAAATGAAGGTGATCTTAACCTACCTGGCCTGCGACGGGGCACTTTCCGCCCTCGTCCTCCCCCATGTTGGATTTTGCTGCTATCTCCGGAACGAGAAAAAGATAAGAGCTGACACCCGGAAACTTTGTAGTTTATCTAGCTATAGAACCTTTGCTGTGTACTGTAGGTGGGCGTGGCTGTTCTTCCCTACACAGCTGTAGTTCCTTCTCTTCACATTTCATACCACGAAGTTTTGACTTCCGAAACGCCTGCGTTTCGGAAGATTTATCGGCTGCACATACAAGAACACAGTAGCTGGTGATAGTAAAATGTACCTAGTTATTCTCCTTGTAGTCTTTTGTCACTTCCCTCCAAGTTAGAACTCTCGGTATTCCCACATTCTTAAGTTATCATCAATTGTTCAAGATTCTCAGGGATTTGAATATTCAGCAGTCCGGGCCAACTCCTAAATGAGTAACCTATCGCCCATTCTGGCAATTTGTTTCCAGATCAGGAAACACAACATATTGTTTCCTAAACAGGAAACCACGTGAAGTTTCCAAAAGAGGAAACACTTTAACGTTTCCTAAATAGGAAATGATCTAATGTTTCTAATGTTTCCTGAATAGGAAACACTATATATACTTCCTAAACAGGAAACACTGCATGGTTCATTTCCACACTTTTGAAAAACATATTACACATAAATGTGTATTAAACATACCTTTTTAGCAAACAGTACTGTCGGTTGTTCTCGAGACATTTTTCACTGATTTATGAAATTGTATCCATGTGTACATGTGTGTCTGTGTGCCAATAACAAGGACAGAATAGACAAACATATAAATTGAATTCATAGCTGCATCAATTGTAGATGTACACATTCTAGTTTTTTTTGTTCTGTTTTAAACACAGTCCATGGCAACTGGATAACTGAATATAACCACTTTATTCTAAAATACCAACAGCACTGAAAAACATCTATGTGCTGGTCTGAAGGTTGTTCAAATTTATCTTTCTGGATTTTTAGTGTCAAACCCAGATTCTGTCTATTATGATAACTTGGGTATTTAATTGTAGTAAACATTTGGTCTCCTTCCCTGTAATACTTTCCCCTCTGAGTCAAGTAGTTCAATGTGTGTTTAACAGACATAAAACTCTGGAGTCAATTGCTATCTCTCACAGCTTCAAATTTGCACTCATCAGTTCATGGAGCTAGGCCTATTCATTAAAGTGGGTGTCACTATACAGATAAAATTGTGTTACAGACCAGATGGCTGGGTCAGCCAGCCAAACAGATTGGTCCATGATAAAATCTCTGTGGAAGCTACATGTACATGTAACCTGCCCTCTGGCTAAAAAACCAGATAGGAAACATCACAAATTTTAAAACTGTAGAATACTGGAATGTATGGGGAGGAATCCCTGACATTATGGCACATGACATTTCAGCACGTAATATTTTGCCACAAAATAAAGAGGGAGGCATTTCGGGGTGCGACATTTTGTCAATTTCGTCTGTTAAATCTAAACAGACCTGTTATAATTGGGCAGTATCCAGGTTTGAGTTAATGAATGCACAGAAATATTGGGAAGATTTTATAGGTATTTTTGTTGGTGTCAATTTAGTTTTTGTACAAAATTAGTAAATTTCCAATCATGCAGTCAGCCTATACATGTAACAGATCTCCAGGAAGGCTGAGTGATGTTAAACTTTCAAATTATTTGTATAAGCAATGTATATATAATCATTCTCATCTACATATAGAATAACACTTGTTACCAGAGTTTTTAAAATCTACAAGATTTTTAAATTTATCTGCGTGTTTTTAAAATTTCAAGTTGCGCAACTATTTTAGAATCGCGCAATGGAGCTTTGTTCAATTTTAAAATAGCGGAAACCAATTTTCTTTTCAGATTTGCATTCCCCAATTCTCAACCGTACAAATAATCATTGATACATGCATTCTTGAGTCATTGAAAATTATATGGGCTGTTTTTTTTGTTCCAACTTTTTTAGATCCTTTGCAGCTTCTGGGGTGGCAGTGTATAGGTGTCACGCTGAAGCCATTATATTGATTCCTGTCAAACACTTATTTGTAGTTTTGGTACGTTTCCTCATGTTAACCTAGGATTATAATGGGTACCTGGGATTATGAATATTGAAATCACATTCTATAAATTAACCCTAGGTAACAGCAGATGAACGTTTCATTGAATAATACACCAAGCTCTGATTAATGGGTATCATTTCATTGTTTTCAGCAATTGTAATTTAAACAGTAAAACATGGAAAATACCTAAGTGGTGGAAAAAGCTGAATAATTCATTACCGGAAGAACAGTTCCATAAAATACTGAATATTTGTTCAGCCGCAGATTTAATAATATCAAAATGTTAACTATTAGAATGAAAATGTCCTGCACTAGTTCATTCTATTTAAAAAATTGGTATATTTCTACATTATTTTCATTCAGTTTTAAAGCGGACTGTTACTCTTGAAATTTATTGAACTTTGCTGAAACCATGAGAAATTTTTTAAAAACATTTTCAAATAATTGCATGCATAATTGCTGCAGTTGATCACAGTTGACCCCCCCATGGAGTTGAACACATGACAGTGTGAACAAAAGACTCAAAACTTGAGGAACATAGCTTCAAAATATTCCTTTTCTAAAAGAAATTCAACACAAAAAGTTGCTTGTATAATTTCAAAATTGTTACGTGTGGGTTTTTAAATCCTTGCGCAATTTTAAAATAGTTGCACCAACTTGAACATTTCAAAAACGCGCAGGACAATTTTAAAATTGCGCAGCTTTTAAAAACGTGCAGGACAATTTTAAAATCGTGCAGATTTTAAAAATGCACTTAACACACTCACTACAAAATCTTAGTAGGCTCTATAGTCTGTCTCCATGTTAAAAAAAACAACTGAAAATCTTTATTTTAACATAATTTGACGTGTACAATAAAGCTGCTGAACTGTTGTGTGCTGAAATGTCGTAACGACCACTTTGTACTGAAATGTCGCATGCTGAAATGTAGCTTACCGAAATGTTGCGTTCTAAAATATATCAAATTAACTGCTTTGAATGCATACTATTTTATGAACATTTTTGGAGTAATTGTTATTAAACAACTGAATGTCTCAATTGGCATATCAATTTTTGACCTAAAAATTTATGTCATTTTAATTCATAGTTAATAACATCGTATGTTTTTTGAGACTTTAGCTTTGGAGTCCTTAATCCATTTGGATAGTGCCATTCAGGACAAACAGAGGCCTACATGTATAAGGTTAGCTATTTGAACCAGTAACCAGAGCTTTTAGAGACTAAAGAAAGAACACACTGTACAATGTAGAATGTAGATCTGAGATAGAATGTCCACTCTTAAAGCTGAGTTTAAAGCTACATGTACACATGTGTACATGTAGTCTAGTAGCTGTTAGGACATTTCAGCCTGCGACTCTTCGGCAGGGGACATTTCGGTCAGGGGACATTTCAACCATGAGACTTAGCAGTAAGTGTGGGGTATGACTTTTCGGCCGAGACATTTCAGTAGTGAAATTTTATTTTAATTAATTCTTTGAAATTCAATTTAAGATAGTAAAACAGATGGAACACACAAAAATTTCATGTTTACATGTGGCTACATTTATCATTCATGGATGTATGACAAAATAGGAACGCATTGCCCAATTAATAAAAAAAAAAACCTTTTAAGACACTAAAAACACTATGAGGTATGCACCAAGTTCAATAGCAGGAACTGAATTTCCAACAGGACAATTCATGTAATTCCATTTCATTATCTTAAATTCAATTCAAGGTAAAATTAATGAATAAAATTTGATTGTCGAAATGTCACAGGCTGAAATATCATATGCAGTAATAGGCCCTACTGCCGAAATGTCATTTGTTGAAAAGTCGTGGGTCACTGAAATTTCTTCTGCCAAAATGTTGCGTGCTGAAATGTTATGGATCCAGTCACGAGCAAAGGTTTTACAGAGAAACATGTTGATGATGTGATCGGTGTATGCATGTGACCAACACAATTCGGTCAACTTATAAAATTAACAAGCCATCAATCAGTAAGTGTCAATAAAAACATTTAAGTTGAGTCAGTGAATATGATTTGACATCGGCGATTCGCTTTCAACACTATTTCAGCCATGTCACCACGTTTGTTTCCTTTCCACACCCGGAAACCACACAGGTTGGGTCCTGTTCCTTATAACACCTGATAAACCCACGGGTGCCTCAGTTAGTCATCTCTTATCACAAGCTCTCTGAAGAGCTGAGACCTATTCTTACCATGATCTGGAATGTACACAAAGACATCCCAGGTCAATCCCGGAGAGCCCCACAGGGCCTTTTAAGTTGATGGATTATGTACAAGTTTCATTTGATAGGCTTAAAAACTGTTAGGTTTTCTGTTTAGTTGATTGGTTCGGCAGCCATATTGGATTGTCCCAGCTAGCTGTATTAAATATATTCAGAAATGTCTGTAACCAATGTTTCAGTTACTTCAAATTGGTTACCAGCTTATTTGGTAATGTAAGTATGATAATGTGCCTGATTTCAAGACCCATTAATAGCGTCAAATGGCATTTTTATTTAGTTTAATTGATCACTTCGAACCACAATTTATAAAGTTAATTCCAAAAAGACTCCGCTCTACTTGTTCAACGAGAGCCCAAGGGGTTTCAATATACGCCAGAATATCTGGAATTATATTGGTCCAAATTTCAAGGTTGTTTAATAGCCTTGATTCCAATTGGTAGCTAGCAATCCAGAGAAAGGTCTACAATTTTGTGCTTCTGAGAATGTAACATATATCTAAAATGAGCTTAACTCTTGGTAACTAGTTGACCTTGAAGCAAGAGCCGAGGGCTCACATATCCCACACTGAAATTTTCTTCATTTTCTTCATTTTCCCCAATAAAATACCCCAATATTTCCCGTCATTTTGTCTATTTTCCGAAATCATAAATCCAATGCCATGGAAATTTCACCCAGTATTTCTCATTTTCCTCAATGCAATATCCCACTATTTTCCCTTTGCTGTGCCTATTCACCTAATGTCATAAAATACAATGCCTTATATACACCTGTGCTTTCCCCAAGTATTTTCCCTTGTTATTCTCTATCATATATCCCAGTAAATTCCCTCATTGTGCATATTCACACCCATACTTCCCACTGTCTTCTGTGATCAACTCTCTTAATATTTCCCTTATTTTCAGCGATCAAATATGCCCCTATATCCCCTCATGCCCATTCCCGCAGGGTAATATAATCCAATGCCATACATGCAGCTTCCAGCATTCCCAGACTCCAGTCTATGTACATGTATGTTTCCTTGTGTCAATGTTTTTTAATTGGTAAATCTCTCCAGAATGCCTATAAATTACAGTTCAGTTGTAGGCCTACATTAAACAACACATGTTAGGTCAAGCCTGTCTCAGCATGCTGGGGTCTGTGATATTAGACCCCAGTAAGAGTTCATAAAATGGATAGCCCCAGACAGAAGTTCCAGTCTGACCGGGAGCTGGCCTGGCTTAGTGCATGCAGGCTAACCTGGACAGAGCTGGTATCATAAGAGATGACCAGAGACGTATGTGAAAGTCAGAACTGGCAATCTCCAGTTATTGGCATACATGTATAGGACAGATATCACAGGGTTATAATAACCCAAAATCATTTATCTTTGACCTAGCTGATTACTAATATAGTACTATTATTATTATTATTATAAGCTTCCATGCCCTCATTGTAGTTCCAAATTTCTCATATTGCCGGAGAGACGAAAAACAAACCCCGAAGGGACAGCGCCATTTTGAAACGGTCGTTAGATAACAAACATTATACTACAGGGGGCAGTCCATTTCCTTTCCATTAAATCTCCTGATCTTTATTTAACATATGTACAAAACTTTTTCACATATGTGGAAAAACACTTTATTTGACATATGTGGAAATATTAGCACATACATGTAAGAAAACATTTTGCACATATGTATAAAACTTTTCAAACATATGTATAAAACTTTTCAACATATGTGAAATAGTTAATTTATTTCACATATGTGTAAAACTTTTCCGTATATGCCTAAAACTTTTCAACATATGTGTAAAAGTTTTCAACTTATGTCTAAAAACTTTTGCACATATGTCTAAAAACTTTCTTTTACACATATGTGGAATTCTTTTGTACGTATATGCAAAACGTTTCAACATATGTTGAATAACCGATTAAATACCGAAATGGCTTGCCATAGTGCTCAGGCCAATTAAGTTATTAACTTATTATTTAACAGACCACTCATTGACAATGATTGTATCAAAGGAAAGCCATCATGTACATTTGTACAGGATACCCTAAATGGAATTTTGGAGTATGTATAGAACAGCTGGTGTTAAATGATCCCACAAGTGCTGAAAAGAAAAAGCTATGACAGTTTATCACTGTAATTCAAACATGAAGAATTCCAGAATTTTCAGTCTAATGGAAGTAAAATGATTAAGCTATACTTTGGAATACCATATTAGAAAATAGACCAAGATCTTCATACATTTAGTACATGTACTAAACTTTCCTGGTTACATGTGTAGATGACATTTGAAATTGTTGATTTTTTTGCATTTCATGGATTCAAAGTTAAGGTTGCCCAATGTTTCGAGTTCAAATATGTTTCTTTATTTATACATTGTGTTTCCTAATTTGGAAATATTTTCCTAATTCGGAAACATGCTTACTAATTTGGAAACTTGCTTCCTAGTTTGAAAACATTAACCTGTTGGAGTTGTATTGGTACATGTATAATACATGTGTAAGAATGTACATGTATTATTATCATCGTTATATGAAGAAAGGACACTTGTGTTTAACCTAATGAATATAATGGAGATATGCTGAACTGAACTATACATTAACTGAACATTTCAAGCCTACAGAGAAAACTTTACAACCTTCAGTTTCCTTTAAGTAAGTAAGTAAGTAAGCTATATTTAGTTATACAATGAGGTCCTATACCTTTGAGCAATTTACATGTAGATGACATTTGACTTTGAGGATAGTATTGGTATTTTTATAGGATTTATGAATGAAAACTTAAATTTGCCAAAGATTCAGAAAAGTTGCAAATTTTGTGAATTACATGTACTGTTTAGTTATTCAATTAGGAAACACCTACATTTGAAGTTTTTCATGAATATTATTTCTTCAGAAAATATGTATGAATGGTTCCAATATTTAGAAGTTACAGGTAAATGTTTCCTGGAAGGGAAACATTACCAGTCCTGATCCAGTAAACTTTAAAAATGTCTCCAATTCAGGTAGCATTTGCATTTGGACAAACCAAGGTTTCCATTGTAGTAAACCATTGTATTGAGACTGGACTATACTTCACTAACAAAGGCTAACAAACAAGACACTTATTGTCCCATAACAAGGTCGTGATATGCTATATTTTTGTGGATGGTCATTGAGCAACGCAATGCAGAAACGGAGAACATTATTTCTGATTTAGGAAGCTTTTTGAATGTCTCCAATTCAGGAAACATTAACATCAGGGCAAACCAGTGTTTCCATTTTAGGAAACCTTCAGACAGTGAAATATAGATACATGTATAAAACAAATGTTTAGTTGTTCAGATAATAGGAAACACATATATTTTATTCTTCACATAATTTTTCAGGAAACAAGTTTGTAGTGATATACTGCTTTAATTAGACTCATACGTGGATTTATAGATTATAGAACTTCTGAGGTATGCTCCATGTTAATTTGTGCTCAAGTTATTATGCCATCATTGTCTGGTATATTGATAGGGCCTCTATGTTTTTGTTTGCCGTAACATCATCTGTTCTCCATGACGTAACGCCATAACGTCACCCGTCCAATGTTTAATTCGTCGCATTTCTTCATGACACCTAGCCTCCGTGGTAATTTGTAAACAATATTGTGAATATCTCTATATAACATTCGGTCATCCATGGAAAATGTATAAATATTTGAACAATCTGTATATTCACTAGCAATTTTGATGAAATTCAACAGATCATTTGATAAAGGCTCTCATGAAAGTTAAAATCTTGTGCATTAAATCTGTTTATGTGGAGTGTAGCTCAGAACTTTGTTTATTTCTATAATATTTGTTTCAGTTTGAGAAAGTTAATGTTTCCTTCCTCTGATTCAGGGAACCTCATAAATGTCTCCAATTCAGGAAACATTGGCATTTGGATGAACCAAGGTTTCCATTGTAGGAAACCATCAAATTAAGACTGGAATACATGTACATGTATCTTTGACTACATGTATCTCAGACTAACTAGACACTTACAATGCCATAACATGATTGTAGTAAGCTATCTTTGTGCAGATGCTCATTGAGCAGAGGATTGCAGGAACGCAGAATTTTTTTCCTGATTTCGAAAGCTTTTTGATTGTCTCCAATTCAGAAAAATTAAACATTTATAAATAATGTTAGTGTTTGTTACCAAATCAAACCTGTTATCACTTAAATGCCAATATCCTCCATTTGGAGATCTCCTGCAAACAAAATTATCTCCCTTGATCGCTGCGTCGATCGTCCGCCAGGTGGCGTGCACTCCGCGCATGTCCATCACTCTTTTCCCATGTTGAGCAAGACCTGTTTTGAGTCAAGGCCGAGCAAAGAGGGGAGGATGGGTTGGGCAAATCAACGTTGATAACAGGTTTGATTTGGTAACAAACACTAACATTATTTATAAATGTTTAATGTTTGTGTCCCAAATCTTCACCTGTTATCACTTAAATGCCAGACTCCCAACAGAGGAGGTTGGGTAGCCGGCCTTGTGACTTGCTTTTGGATTAAGCGGAGCACGCCTTGTTCTGATTTTGTAAATCTAATATGCCCAGTAATATCCTGATAATTCCCGTGTCGTATAGAGGCGTAGGGAGTTCGAGGTATTACAAGTAATGCGGCGAGAGGTGGACTCTGTTCCTACCCTTTGCTCGCATACTTGGCTAGATAATCAGATGCCATCGTGATGCCTTGAAGTCCCTTCGTCTCCGGCATGGTCTGTCCTCTGTGCTTGTGGAATTGTCGGGATCTTGCTTGCTTGATCAGTGCCCCCCCCCCTTTTTTGATAGGAGTGGTAGACTATACCCTGGGCTGTAGCTATAGGTCCAGTGTAGTCATCCTATCTGTCTGTACAGACATGTCTGAAGATAGCAATCAGCATGAGTTGAATTGATCGTCCAAGCGCAGGTGTCAACAGTATCGTTCAACGATAAGTTTTCCCCAAAGTGGCCCGGACGTCACACTGGCTCTAATCTTGTGAGACGATGTCTCCATAAAGGAGAAGGAGCGTTGATGGCGAGTTGGTTAAACCAGTCGGCAGTCTTCTTCAACCCAGACGGTGATCATGGACTAGTGATGTCCGCTGATGGGTCTGTTAGAAGTGATGAGAGAGGAAGACAGCTGGAACCCCTTGTCGGTTCTATAAAGAGTGCTCCAGGCCTCTGACTGGATATAAAAACCTCTTCTCCTCCAGCAGGTAGACGAAATCTGTTAGCGCTGGAATCTGGTACAGTCTTTGGACGTCTGGTCCCTGACGTGTGGAATCGTTCTAAATGACGAAATCCGGGATGGGATGAAAGGATCTGGTTGACCAGTCTGTCATCCCTGTCAAGGAACTAGGTTCTACTGCGCAATGCTCTGATTGCGTAGTGAAGACTGTCATGGAGCTGTCTTGCAGGACAGGATCTTGACTGCAGTTGGTAGAACTGGTTCGAATGGCAGGCGTAAGAATGCCCTAGTACCACATCCAGGTCTCCTTGGGTGGTAATTGATGTGTTCGGCGAAACTGTAAGGTGAAGACCATGGAAAGCTGAAATGCTGGAATGTAGTCGGTTCCGTGGGTGAACTTGACAACCCTGGATGATGCTGAGTGATACCCCTGTGTACTGCTTGACTGAGATTCCCTGCCCTGATACAGATGCAGAAGGAAAAACCAGCTGTTGCTGGAACAGAAACAGTGTTGGCCACAGGTCCTCTACTATAGTACATTCTCCGGGCTTGATGCGACTGTACAGTAAATAGTAGCTTGCTGCTGTCATTGTCTGTACAATTGGTCCTGGAGAAAAAAAAAACCCTGGTCTGCAAGGAAATTCTGGACCGTAGCAGACGTGGGGGTTCGGCCGTTGCGGGTCCCGGTGCCTCCGTGGAAAAGTGATCTTCCGGTTGTAGTACCTTGTAGGACTTGGAGGAAGCTGTCGGCGGGAACCCTGAAGTGATGTGAAACACATGGTGTTGTGACATGGTATTGCTGATACCGTGCTGCTAGGACCAGTGTCGATGTTTCTAGAAGACAGTGACTGGAATCTTGCTCCCCCCCAAACTTGACGCAACTGACGACCGTACTGAACGTTCGTAATCAATGCTGATGTGTTGTACAACCGCAACCTCCAAGGGGGACCGCCTTCTTAGCGTAGATATCTCTAAGGAAGATGATGCGTTGCTTGTCTATCGTGGTATCCATGTGATGTGTCGGCTATCTGTTGCCGGACTAATGGACCCCTCTAAGCTATGAATTCCGCATCGGTGAATGTGAACTTCTATGTGCTTGGTTGAAACTGACTCAGGCATCGCCACTCTGGAAGGGGGGGAAGATGTTCCGGGACGAGCATCCTTAGATTGCTTGTTCTTGCGCTCAGGATCAGTTGTAGTTGAGAAACTGTAATGAGGAGTACCTGGAGCTAGCCAAAACTGTGCTAGGTCCCGGGTGAGTAGTAGACTGTAGTTCCATCCCACGGACCTCTGGGTCATGGTGTTGATGGTCTGGTTCTCGGTGCAGGTTCCATATGCCGGAAACCTGCTTGCCGCTTGAATGTAGCCGTACTACATAATCCGTGGGGTCCCTGGAAATATCCCTGGACCGCCATGATCATCGAGGCGAAACTGGACAAAGGCCTCTGGAGACGTCGAAAAGTGACGACAATCGGGAGTCGGAGTCCAACTCCTGTAGAGTCGAATATGCTCAGTAAGTGTCCGGCTCCGTCGTCTGGTCCGGTCTCTACTGTCATCCCGATGAATGCTGGAGTCCCAGGTTCTGTTCTGGAGTCCTAATTCGCATTCCGGATTAAAGACGACTTTATCCTCGTGTCCTATTCCAGTGTCTGGGTCCGTGTTGACTTGGCCTTGGAAGGGACCTCAATGTGAAACTAGGCTTGCCCACTGTAGACTGGATGTCTCACCCCAACGAAAAACGGGTTAAGTCAAAAACCGACTAGCCGTTTCTCCCGAAATAGATTCCCCTGATCATGATGTCGGGTGTAGGTGGAGTCCTAGATTATCCGATGAGGAGTAGGATCCGGCTCTTAGAAGACTGAGGATGATCGTCAGATGAAGTGTCGGGACTTGGAGTAGACCTCACGTAAGGACTGACTTCTTCGACGCTGATCTTCTATATCATCAGGGTCGACCGTTCTGCAATCAGGTGAGTGAAGACTCGAGGCTTGGGAAGGATGAAAGGATGACTAGTGGTTTGAAGGTGAAGCTTGAGAACCATCAATTCTGACTGACGAGGTTGACCTCTGTCCCGGTCGGAAGATTCCCTCTTTACCTTGGAACTGTCCTTCCTTGTAAGGGCGAACACCACTCTGAGCATCTAGCTTGGGTTGTCCGAGTTCTGACCGGAGAGACCCTCCGTGGCGACCTTCTCTGTTAGAGTCGATAAGGCGCCGAAGAATTCCATCTTGGCCCGTGAAAAGGTCAATGATCCCGCTTATGCTTCACGTCTGGATCCTGAATCACCTTGGAAATAGCCGTCAGGAACCAATCAGAGTATGATGTAATTCTGTGTTGTGTCAGCATCATATCTTCCACAGCACAGGCTTGCCTCTGTTGAAGTACCCCCGCTGGTGTCCTCGTGAAGTTCAACAGTCTGTCAAGATCCGGTTCAGACTTCGGGCCCTGAACGGTGGATTGTCTCCGTGAAGAGTGTAAGCCTTGTAAGGACCGGGCTCCTGGAGAGATGACGAAGTCTCCAATTGTCGATCCAGTGCGTCGTATAGGTTGACTGATGCTGGAGATGGTGCGCAGGTTGGCGCAGCTTCCTCCTCAGAAGGTTTGTTAAAACCGTAAAGAGGTGTCGTAGTAAGTTTTCTCCGTTCCCGGCGAGGTCATCAGGCTGCTTGTCATCGCCGACCACCGGTCTGGGCATCTCTGGAGTCAACGTGTGTACCGCCGCTATCCTGCTTTGAAGGGTAGCATGTCTTATTCTTCTACCTCCGCCTGACGTAGGAGGTGAATCTGTATGAGATGAGGATGCCGAGGAAGTGGAACGTCGTGCGTGA
Organism: Hanleya hanleyi; assembly: GCA_036873755.1. NCBI lineage: Eukaryota > Metazoa > Mollusca > Polyplacophora > Lepidopleurida > Hanleyidae > Hanleya > Hanleya hanleyi. The sequence continues at coordinate 21,594 of JAVTVY010043779.1, forward strand.
TCCTCATAGTCCGAGTCTGAGTCTGGTCAAATCCCGTGCAGGATTCGAACCAGCGACCCCAGAGTCAGGCACCTAATTGCCAGCACTGTATGTCGGGGATGTAAATCACTCGGTCAACGGGCCTCCCACCGTTGCTAGAAGAATGGGTCGTGTCATCTCACGGGTCTCCGATGAAGGAACTCT
>JAVTVY010043780.1:0-19955 GCA_036873755.1 Hanleya hanleyi
AATCTATAGCCACCAAAATATTCAATTACTCCAATGCTGTCAAGGAGTTTGACTGGAACTTATACACGTCAGGAGGCTATAGTTGTGATTGTGAATTGTCGAACTTTATCTATACACCATGCAAGCATATTGTGACTGGTGACCTTGATGTGGTCAGTGATAAGGATCTGAAATTACTCCTGATGAAAGGACCTAAATATAGAGAGCCAAGAAGAATAAATCTGAAGGCGGACCAGAAGATAGTCCTGACTGCATTAGAACAGTACGTTATTGATTGGTCTAGGCGGGAAAAAGTTGAGCCTACAGTACTCGCTGATTGGCTGGACCTCACCAAAAGCAAGGTCGTTGAAACAATCCGCCATATTGACAGAAGTACTCTTCCCCAAGCAAAACAAGTACTGAGAAACCTCAGTTCGCAAGAAGTTCTAGCAAATCTCCAGAGAAAATTCGTCATAGTCCCAGCAGACAAAGCTAGTGTAGACATATCTTTATCAAATACATCTACTTACTCCCAAACTGCATTTACTCTGGAAGATTTATTTAACAATCACAAAAAGTTTCTCAGGGAAAGAGGTATTTGTCTTCCAACCAATCATAACAACATACCAAAAATATACTGGACTCCCAAAATGCATAAATCACCATACAAAGCTAGATTCATAGCTGGTTCTAGAAGCTGCACCACCAAGCTTCTGTCAACATTATTGACGAGGGCCCTTCAGGAGGTAAAAGCATTTTGGGAAAGGTATTGCGCCACTATTTCTAAGAACTCTGGCGTTGAATGTATGTGGATATTGAAAAACTCAAAATGTCTTACGGAAGAACTTGATGCTAGGTCACATACCATTTGAACATGCATATCATAGCAGTTTCTCGACTCTCTATACTACAATCCACATCCCAGAAGCCTTATTAGTAGTGATATATAAGTTCATTAATAATAATATCTGTATTCATGCAAAGCGATCATCCGAAGCATATCAGCTAATGAAACCAAAGCATTCTTTGGCTCGACTACATACAATAGATATCATTCATGGGACGTTTCTTTGTTTATAGAGTTGCTTGAATTTCTCATTAAAAATATCTATGTGAAATTTGGCAACACAATATATCAGCAGCATATAGGTATTCCAATGGGTACTAATTGTGCACCCCTGTTGGCCGACCTGTATCTGTTCTCTTATGAATATGACTATATGCAGGCGCTTTCAAAACCGATCCATTCAAAGCCCGTTCCCTCTCATTCACCAAACGCTATATAGACGATCTTCTCGCTGTGGATAATCGCTATATAAATGACGCAGTGAAGGATATATATCCACCTTCACTGGATTTGAAGGAAACTACAGATAGCCCTACAGGCACATCTTATTTAGATCTCTATCTCTATAAAAATGAAGCGGGCATTCTCTCTCGTCGACTTTATGACAAAAAGAGATGATTACAATTTCGACATCGTAAACTATCCCTTTCTGGACAGTAATATTCCAGTGGGACCTGCATATGGCGTATACATATCTCGCTTAGTAGCATTTGCTAGATCCTGTGTTAAATGTGACGATTTTAATCAACGTCACAAAACATTGTTGCAGAAACTTATAAAACAGGGCTATTCCACCAAGCGCCTCCACTCAAAGTTTCTCAAATTTGGCGATACATATCGCATGCTGATAGCAAAATACGAACGTAGCGTGCAAGATCTATGGCGCTACGTTTCGTAACATGTGTCTAATTCCACTTAACCCGGGGCTAGGGGCCGTATGAGCCCATGTACTTTAAGATCCTCATGGTACTCGTATGAACAGTCACAATCAAAGCGTGACTGAGGTACATCATTTTTAGATGACGACTCTATAACGAATATTATGGATTAAGAATACTGATCAGCGATACGGATTTGATATTTTGGAACATCATGATGTCTTGCCGGCATCATTGAAAACTGTGACCGCTTCTCTCTTGCAGGAAACAAGCCTATGTTTATGTATACTTTTGTCTTTTTGAATTTGGTGCTAATACTGTTATATGGAAATGGAATAGGTCTTTGGATTATGGACGCGGATATTCTCTAATGGACGACGGCTGGATTATGAATGACGGACTAGACGCCTGTAATTTGATGGGGATCTTGTTTAAGAGGTACCGGTCTTGCATGAAAAGGTCTGCGTGCAGTCGACCCATGAGATCCACCGAGTCGTCGTTCGCGGTAAAAGCCTTCCGGTTGTTATATCCCGCACTGTTCATCGTGCCCATGGGCTCGGCTGGGTCCTGGTAGAATAAAGCGGCTGTCAGCTGAGATTTTTTAGCCTCTCGTCCATACGACGACAGTGTCTCGATTTAGGCTCGATAGGGGTACGTGTTGGTCGAGTCACTGATGAGTTTGTCGCTGAGAAAAATATCCACCTGTTGAAACATAGAGTGCATAAAGATTCGTCGGGCCCACCGTGGTATTGTCGACGATCCTGGAGCCATCTCCATTGACGATCTTGGCTTTCACATACAAGTACGTATGGGCTAAATCCACATAGGCCGTATCCGCATTACTGATGGTGAACTCGATGGGCCCTGTTTCGTTGATGCTGGAGAGCGGGAGATGCTCCACCCATAATCCTTGTTCGGCACTGGTCTGTGTAGGCGGGACGGTCCACAAATCAAATTCACTGTTGGTGGAGGGGCAGGACTCTGCGTGGATTAAGGACATGTTTTAAGAAAAGATATCCTGGGTCTTCGATGTGCGTCGTTGCTGGGTCGGTCGTCGACTGGTGCGTGGTCTCGGTGGTGCAGGTATTTTATTCCCTACGGTGCGTTGTGCTTTGGCGACCAACACACCTCCCGCTTCTTTGGCCCGTCGTTTCAGTGCTTCTTTGGGTGCCGTACCCCCAAGACATCACCGGCCACTTGCAGTCCACTGCGTACCGCTTGTTTGCCGATTGCTTTTACCCCACGCGTCACCAAGGGTAAGAACGTTTTGACGATACTCCCGAGTATGTTCCCCAGCCCATGTCCTCGTTGCATGCGTGCACCGCTAAAGACCGGAAGGCCACCCCCGGCCTGTTGGGCATAATAGTCCATATAGCTGCGTGCATCGCACTCGTAAGGTACTTTCATTATACAAAGTGGGGAGAACGTGCTTGTCGGAAATGAAGTGTCAGCACCACTTTCCCTCGTTGGAATGCGACCGGTCGTCCCGTGTCATCTCTTATATCCACCGTGATAGTGTTGATGTCGGTTTGTCGTACGGGTAGGTAGAGCATGTGGGTGAAACTGTGGGTGACTTGATCTCCATACGTCTTTTTAATGGGGACCACCCGTAACAGAGGTGTGTTCATATCGCCCACAATGTGGTTGTCGACCACGTCCGAGTAGACGTAGAGTCCGTACATAACCGACTTCATATCCATCAGGATCTGGCCATGGTCCTCGGATGGACCCGTGTAGGTCGGGTGAGCGACACCCAGCATTTGCTGTAGGATAGGATTCACTACGACACTCACGTTGGCGGCGAGGATGATCTGTGCCTTGTCGTTGTGTGCGTTGTAATCGAAGTCCACGTGATTCTTGAAGAGAAAGGTTTTTATGGGTTTTTAGGTATTCGTGACCTCCCGTAGAGCCATATAATGCAACAGTCTTGTCAGCCCCTGTATGAACTCCTTGGGGGTATGGTATTGACCTTCGGGGAGGGTGAGTCGGGTGTCTTTTCCTTCGTAGGTCACCTCGTACCACACTTCATTGGCTCGCACGTTGTACCACGAGTGAAGATATTGGATATCCACGAGTCCACATTCCCAGCGTCCAGGTAAATGCAACGGTTGCGGTAACTGGGTCACGTACTTGGCCAAGGTGTTGTCAGGAAACAAATCGAGCGAACTGTTACTGGGTAGGGTGAGGTAAAACATGGTGACTGAGCTTTCCTGCTGCTGCTGTTGGCTTTAATAGTTGTTGGGCGGTTGTACCCGGCATCGTGTTCTTCGTTGGATGCTACCTGTCATAGATGTTGAATAGGGGTGAAAAGAACGTTCCCACCGTGAGGGTGTTTTGGGTGGTGACTCCGGTTCCCACTCGGCTTCCCAAGTACGTGGGAGTCGCGTCTGTCGTTGTGCACGACTCGGTGATTGCAGGTTACGCTGCATCCAAGTCCAGCTCTGGGGGTTCCCCACCAATTCCTGTGGTAAATGCATGTCTTTCAAACCTTGAGCAAAGACCTCCCATCCTCGAGGATCCGTGTGCGGCCTGCGTTGACGCATCAGGTCATTCACTAAATCCGTCATGTCGGTACCGGGGACCACCTGATTCTGTACCATTAGTTCGCCTTTATCATTCCAAGTCATGCTAGGATTCTGTTTCACCCGTTGTGGGTGCATTCCACACCTAAATGATGTGCGGCTAAAAACAGGCATGGGTTCGGATCTTCGGCCATAAATAGATGAAAAGTCTTTAACAAAAACCCTTTACAAGTATATATTTTCTAAATGGGCACACTCGTGCCATTATTTTAGGAGACTTGTGAGCTATTGAAATTGAAAAGGAAAGACGTCCAATCCTCCTTAAACCTTCTTCAACTTTCTGAAAAACTCCATAAAATATATGAAAATTTGTCAAATTCTACCCCCAACCCAGAGAAAACGTACGAAATGATTTTCTTCTTATGTATGTTAAAGTGTTTCCCGTCCAAAGGACAATTTAAAATGGCGAAAAAAACAGGGGGTCGACCTACTCGTTTTTTGTAAAATTTTATCGCCATAAATTTTATCATCATTTTCGCTTCTCGAAAAAGTGCGGATTTTGACCCGCCAGATATTCAATTCCGAAATCCGACATAACTTTCCCCCTACCCCATCTTTGTTTTGATCACTTTTGCCAACTAGCAGGATTTTCGATAACAAAACTCAAAATTTACCCAAATACTCTTAATAATGGACATCCATTCGGCAATATGAAGGCCGTGGTTGCTTTTCCGCTTTCCAATGAAAGCAGGAACGCGGGAAAATGCAAATAAGAGATGTAACCAAATCAAATTATTGGTAATTTTGCACTAAATTTTCTCCTAGAAACATGGGAAATACTTCAGAAACTTGAGAAATAATTCGCAAAATCACAATAATATACATCCATTCCATCATTTATGGACTGTAAATGGGTTCTCTTGTAAAGAAAATTTACACTGGCAAATTTATATCATTCTGATAGGACCTCGTTCTGCCATAATATCCACCGCAATTTCATTCCAGGGGGAGATAACTCCTGTATGGAATACAGTATGCAATAACCTCAATAGTATACTAATGGACACGCTGTGGATTATTTTAATCGAACTCCTGGTCTTCTTTCCACCTGCTTCCGATAATAGCGCTTAACTAGGCAGTCAAAATCATTCCATGCCGAATGTAAGAATACCTGGAGTGCACCCTTTAAGGCATAATAGTGAAATCTATGCATTATCTTAATGTAGACTCCGTTACGGAGCGGAGATGTGTCATTACGTCAGATTGTTTAATTTTGACTGCCTAGTTAAGCGCTATTATCGGAAGCAGGTGGAAAGAAGACCAGGAGTTCGATTAAAATAATCCACAGCGTGTCCATTAGTATACTATTGAGGTTATTGCATACTGTATTCCATACAGGAGTTATCTCCCCCTGGAATGAAATTGCGGTGGATATTATGGCAGAACGAGGTCCTATCAGAATGATATAAATTTGCCAGTGTAAATTTTCTTTACAAGAGAACCCATTTACAGTCCATAAATGATGGAATGGATGTATATTATTGTGATTTTGCGAATTATTTCTCAAGTTTCTGAAGTATTTCCCATGTTTCTAGGAGAAAATTTAGTGTAAAATTACCAATAATTTGATTTGGTTACATCTCTTATTTGCATTTTCCCGCGTTCCTGCTTTCATTGGAAAGCGGAAAAGCAACCACGGCCTTCATATTGCCGAATGGATGTCCATTATTAAGAGTATTTGGGTAAATTTTGAGTTTTGTTATCGAAAATCCTGTTAGTTGGCAAAAGTGATCAAAACAAAGATGGGGTAGGGGGAAAGTTATAAGTCGGATTTCCCACAATCATATATATAACTGGCAAGTGTTGTATACCGCCATACTCGCAAACACTCCCAGATTACGATAAATGTGAATAATTAATTTGGAAAAAAAACACCCTGCCCCTTAAGGCGACCCTCCACAGTTTCGTAGTAATGGCCCCGGTCTAATTTCATAATACGAGAGACTGCCCTTGTTCTGCTACATCATAATTCTTCTTGTCTTCTTAATAGTGTAGCGGATTTCCACTAGGGGTAACTCTTACCCTTAATTTCCTAAGTTCACTTTTTCGCTGCCACCATATATTACTTCAAGGTAAGTTATGTTTTTTAGTTTTTAATCTTCTTGTTTGTTTTAATTTACCCTAAATGTCTGACTTGGTTGATTCTCTTATTCTATAGACTAGCTCTGTCTATTTCTTCTGTCAAGCTTGTCTGTTTACTTCTTCTGTTAATTTAGTCTGTTAACTTCGCTGTTTACCAGGTCTCTAACTTTGTTAACTTCGTCCATTAACTTCATCTGTTAACTTCTTCTGTTAACTTCACCTGTTCTTGGTAACGTTCGAGCTTAGTCAATGGAGACGCCGCTATTAGGTAGGCCCGTATTTATTTATCTTAATATATTTCAGCTGTAGCTTGTCAAGTCCGTCTGACTGGTCGTGGTCACATGTTATTTCAAATTCTCAACTTATCTTCAAAAATCATCAATTGTCCAAACAAATTGTTCAAATTCAGCATTAACAAGTCTTAAAATTTATTTATTTTTTTGTTGGTATTTGTAAATATGAAAGTTCCTGGGGTAATTTCGTACGGGGTAATATTTCCCCACCAAGATAGGCAACACTGAAATGTTCCTAAAGATATATTTTCCTAGAAGGTAATTCCTTGAGGGTAATTCCTTGAAGGTAATATTTCTTGAGGGTAATTTCTTGAAGGTAAATCCTTGTGGGTAATTTCCTGAAGGTAAATCCTTGAGGGTAACTACTTGAAGGTAAGTACTCTACAAGGTAATTCTTTAATAAATTTATACTTGCTGGATCTTAATCTTGTGTTCTTTATTTACCATGAATATTCAATAACCAGCACTCCAACTGTTTGTATGTATTTTGTATTGCTTGGAGATGTTTGCCCTTCGCCTCTCCGAGACCGAATGTCCATTTGTCATTTCTCGATCCTATTTATAGGTTTTGGTTGCTAACCAATTACGTAACGTTACTATGCCTTGAATGAAACGAGCGATTTGATTGGCTGTGGTGAAGGCCGAGTAAAAATTTGACGTCACTAGCAGCAGATTGTAGGACTTTCAACAAGGCGGCGGGAATTTGAACGCTCTTTTCTAAAAGGCATATGTCAGTTTCTATCATCAAAATAGGTATCAATTTTGATCAGATAATCCGTGAATCATATATCACTTTGAATCATATTTCCTGAGCTTCACGTTGTTATCTCTAATTTAAATTGGAAACGCTCTTTAGCCAAAGAAGGACAGATTATCGAACCTGAAAGTGTGAGCAAATGTGCGCGGAGTGTATGTGGCGAGAACATTGATTTTTGCTACGGTTACGGCAAGAATGATTGCCAAACTACAGAAAGCTAATCATTATCGGATTAAATTGTTTCCAGCAAGGTAAATCTAAACCCTCATAGTTGTAAGATATATAATTTTTGAGTACTGAACAGACTCCTAAAGTTGACAGATATTAGATTTTCTCTAGTTCAAAATCCATGTGTTCGCCAAAACCAAGATGGCGGCTCACTGACGATCGCTAAATTTAGCAGGGCTAATATAATTTTAAAAATCAATATATCGACAACTACTATACTCTGAAACTTTATACTTCAGGGCAATATAATATAATATGTGTACTTTCAGATCCTGACGGAATTTTACACAAGAAAAATTATTTCAAGTATAAACTTACAATTGAACACAGGAGGGGTCCGCCAAAAACCTTGCACTTCAATAGAATTTTACCGACAGAAGCAGACGATAAAAACGTAAACAAATAGGATTGTAAAATGCGGGAATACAGGAGGGTCCAGAAGATGGCATTTGTTTACACTGTCAGATCTGTATTCCTCACGTAAAAAGTCATTTATATAAAGTCAGCTGTTCATTCTATGACAAATCAGAAGTATCTATTTTTTTCACAATACCCCCTCCTAATTTTGTTCGTCCTCGAACAAAGAATTAACCCTAAACTGGCATTTACAAAAATAACGCAACCATTATTTCAACATTCAACAGTTTATAACTTTAACAAAGTACATTTGTTTTGGTCTTTTCTTATGGTTTTTTTTTCAACAGCTCAAATAAAGTTCAACGTTCATCCTTTCTTAGGTGAAATGTTTTCCAATTAACAATTAAACAATAAACGTGAACAGTAGGGGAAAATGTGTCCGTTTCCCTTAATTCAATTTAAATGATTCAAACATTTAAGATTTGTTTTGTCGGTGTGTACACAATGGACAGCCTGCACTTGTTCGGCTCCGGACAACTTCCTTGGAAATCTTCTTCCCACTAGGTAGAATTGTGGTTATCAAAGTATGTAGATGCTCCCATTGACCATACTCTTCCCTTGGGGTGATGACTGTGGGTATGCTGTTCCCTACATCTTTCTCTGACACAGAATATTCAAATACCTCCGTAGGTTCGGTGGGTTGTGACACATGAGTTGCAGCTTCTGACTCTGCTACAGGAATCGCAGTGCTGTCAGGCCAGGTGCTAGGAGAAATGCAGACAGGGGTTGGTTTGGATGAAGGTTGTGTCACTGTGGCAGAAACAGGGTGAGTTTGTTCGAGAGTTGGTGGAAGGTATGGAGATTCAGGGTCATAGTGTCGTGAAGTTACAGTGACTGCTGGTTTGTATGGGTAGACTGGTGTCGGGGGTCCTGTGTAGCGCAGATACTTCCCTGAGGGTGTGATTGATTCTGCAGGTTTAGTGGCGAGGACATTGGTAACTTCTACAGCGGTCTTCAAGAGACTCTTGATTGGCCGTGGTACCCTTGCTGTGGTGTTGTTCGTTGGTGCAATCTTAAAGACTGGGGTACACCGAATTGTAGCTGGAACTCCTGTCGCATCAGTGATAGGGATGACGACATAATCCATTAGAGGTGTTCCAGGACTCCTCACTGGTTCTGGACTTGGGGCCACCTCAATCACTGCTGGCGCTGGCGCTGTTGTCGTCTTTGCCATCTTCGGCGGAGCAGGCTTCCCCTTAACCTTCGTTTCCTTTCTTTTGATTCTATTTGGTTTGGTTGACCTGCGGGCCGTCCTCACCCAAGGTGCTGCTGGGCACTGGCACAGATGGACTTGTAAACGGCCTGGTTCACCGAGTTTCTCATTGCAGAATATACAAGGGAAGTCTCCAGGTTGATGTTGCTTGGCAATTGTAGGATTTGCTGCTGTTTCTGGAGCTGCCATCACCCATGGAGCTTCCGCGCAGTGACACAGATGTAGGTTTAAACTGTCCGGATGTTCCAATGACTCATTGCAGAACATACATTTGACGTTATCCTTAGCACCAATCAGTTTACAAATTGATCTGTGACGACTCAACCCGGCCTGGTGACGATATTGATTACCGCAAAGGCACCTGTATAGCAGTTCTGACATCGTAACCTGGAAATATTGAATAGAGGAACATTTATTAGAACAGCCTGTATTGTCAACAGTCTTGTCAATTTCTGTCCGTTTGTTCTGTCCTGTGTACTGCTGTCATTGTTTTTCCTACTTTTTACTGATTGGCCAACTGCTGTGTTCGGTTCCCTGATATAATTTCAAACGGTCAAAGTGGACAACCTTTGTTTTAGCTTGTGGGTTGAGCTGAACTCGATAAACTGTATCATCCAGCTTGCTAAGGACTTGATAAGGACCTTTCCAGTTGTAGGACAACTTAGAGGTAAGATTCTTTTTCCTAGTACTATCATAAAGCCATACTAAATCTCCAGCTTTGTATGGACTGCCATTTTTCCGAAGATCATAATTTCTCTTCTGTCGAATGGTGTTTTTATTTTGCGTTTCCCTGGCTCTCTCATGGGCAACTTCAATTCGTTCCCGTAGCTGTTCAGCATATTCCGTATCTTCAGGGACAGGCATATCCAAACTTCTTCCAGTTACAAGATCCAGTGGAAGTGGCGTTTCTCTACCCATCATCATCATCATGGGAGTTTCCTGAGTAACATCGTGGATTGAAGAACGGTATGCCATAAGGGCAAATGGTAGCTGTTCATCCCAGTCCCTCTGATTTTGCTTTACCATCATTGCAAGACGATCTTCTAATGTTCGGTTAAATCGTTCAACCATCCCATTGGATTGCGGGTGGTAAGGGGTAGTGCGGGTTTGATCTATTTCCAAGAATCGACAAACTTCTCGAAATACCTTAGATTGGAAATTTGTTCCTTGGTCTGAATGTATTTGTTTAGGAACTCCAAATCTGCAGATGAACTCTTTGACTATTTTGTCAGCTACTGTTTCTGCCTCTTGATTTCGAATACCATATGCCTCTGTCCATCTCGTGAAGTAGTCGGTAACGACAAGGATATACTTGTTTCCCTTATTAGATTTTGGTAGAGGTCCCATAATGTCCACAGAGATTCTTTCCATAGGAGCTCCAACTTGATACTGTCGCAGGGGTGCTCGCTTCCTTCGCGGAGGTGACTTCCGAGATGCACATGTGTCACATTGCTTACACCACAGCTCAACATCCTTCTTCATCCCCTGCCAGTAATACCGATCTGATATTTTGGTATAGGTTTTATGAATTCCAAGATGCGCAGCAGTCTTTGCTGTATGCAGCTGCTGAAACACTTCCTTGTGGAGGTTCTTTGGTAGTACTAATAACCATCGATGTTCTGACCCGTCATTTGATTTCCATTTAAGATGAAGAACACCTTCAATGAAGCTGAGACGAGCCCATTTTCCCCAGTAGGCTTTTGTTATTCTATTCTGAGAAGAGATCTTTTCCCAGTTAGGTTGTTCAGCGGATTGCTTTTTGCCATCTATTATCCCCATTAAATTTTCGTCACATTCTTGTGCTTCTTTCAGTTGTTGATTTGACCAGGGATTGTCATCTGAGGATGCTTGGGGTTCTTTGTCTAGTCGCCGCTTTTGTTGTCTTGTCACAACCTTAACTTGATATTGGCCTTTCGGTGGTTTGAGGCTCCTGCGTCTTTGAAATCCTCGCTCCTTGTAACTCCAACACTTCGGTACCCACATAACCTTGGTTACAGTTGTTCCGATTGGTCCTGTGTGATCTGTTTGGACTGTGACACTCCGCTTTCCCTCAGGTAATAGCACAGGAAGGATGAAACCAGAATCAGGCTCTTCATACCCAAACTTCTCACACCACTTGCATGGCATTCTTGACAATGCATCCGCATTACCATGTTGCTTTCCGGGTCGATGGATGATATCGAAGTCAAAGGTACTCAGCAGACCCAACCATCGTACCATCTGTCCTTCCGGCTCTTTGAAATTTAACAACCATCTGAGAGCACTGTGATCGGTCCGTATGGTGAAGTGTCGACCTATGAGATAATGCCTGAACTGTTTAACAAAAGTTACTACTGCTAAGAGTTCCCTTCTTGTAACACAGTAGTTTCTTTCTGCTTTACTGAGGACCCTACTTGCATATACGATTACCTTCTCGTCACCTCCTTGATTTTGTCACAGGACGGCTCCAATTCCATATCCACTGGCATCTGTATCGAGAATAAAGTCACCCTGTGAGCTGGGGTACGCTAAGATAGAGCTGTTCATGAGCAGATGTTGTAACTGCCGGAAAGAAGTTTCGCATTCTTCCGTCCATAGGAATTCCTTGTTGGCTTCTGTCAAACCGTCAAAAATTCTTGACAAATCGACGGTAATATGATGCTAGGCCCAGAAAACTTCTTACTTCATGCTCATTAGTCGGTGTTGGCCAGTCCTTAATGACTTTGATCTTTTCCTCATCTGTAGAGATACCTTCAGCTGATACCACGTGTCCTAGGTAACCCACTTTTTGTTGGAACAAATGGCATTTCTTTGGCTTGAGCTTGAGATGAGCTTGTCGTAAACGCTGAAAGACTTTCCTGAGGTTAACTATGGCTTCATCCAGTGTTTTCCCAAATATGATGACGTCATCCAAATACACCAGCCAAATGTTCCACTGATATCCGGCCAGTGCCATTTCCATTAACCTCTCGAACGTTGAGGGTGCATTGCATAGGCCAAAGGGCATTACCTTGAATTGCCAAAGTTCACTCCTGTAGGTGAATGCGGATTTCTTCTTTGCATCCTCATCCAAATCCACTTGACAATATCCGCTAGCCAAATCAAGGGTAGAAAACCATCTGGCTCCATGGAGTGAGTTGAGCGAATCATCTATTCTGGGCAGGGGGTAAGCGTCCTTAACAGTAACATAGTTCAGGCGTCTGTAGTCCACGCAGAATCGAGTACTCCCATCCTTCTTGGTTACCAATACTATTGGGGATGCCCAAGGACTTGTTGATCTCTCGATAATACCCCTGTCATACATGTCCTTTATCTGTTTGTCTGCCTCGTCTTGTTTCGGTATTGGTAAACGTCTGGGTGCTTGTCGCAATGGTGGGGCATTTCCTGTGTTGATTGAATGTTGCACGCCCTCTGCCCTGCCCAAATCTGCGTCATCCTTAGCAAAGATGTCTGAAAATTCCAATAAGAGTGCCTTTATCTTGCATTTATCTTGAAGCCCCATCTTCTCCGTACTTCTCTCATATACGGACTTCAAATACTCGGGTAATTCTGATTCTGATTTGCTAAGAATACAGACGTACTTGGAGGATGTTTCTTTGATTTCTTCTATGATAGCTTCATCTTCTTGTTCGACTATTCCGGAAGTGGATAGAATTGGACTCATTACTGCAATGGTAGTGTCTTTATATACTACTTCAGAGTCAGTCCCTGCATTTATGACTCTTATTGGATAAAATTCTCTTTCTGTGTCCACAAGAGTCCTACCTATGATCATTTGTGCATGTTTTTGTTTGTTTGCCAAAGGTTCACATATAGCCCATTTTCCCAAGATTCTCTGACCACACCCTGTGGGCTTACTTGGAATAATCATTTGTTCGCCAGGCGGAATGACTACAGTCTGGGGAACTATTAAGCGACAATACCCTGCTTCTTCAGGTTGCCTTGTACACAAAATCTGCACCCCATTACAGGTTATACTTCTCCTCTGAAGATGAATTTCACAATTGAATTCCGTTAAGAAGTCCATGCCGAGGACACCATCGTTCTGTATGTCTGCAACAACCATCTTTAGTTTTGCTGGTTCAGGTAATATTCCTGGATCCAATTCGCACATCCCGATGATACTAAGTGATTTATGATCTGCAGTAAGCAACTGGACCGCAGTGGGCTTTACGTCTGGTTGATCTTTTAGGGGTAAACGGAAGAGAACTCTTTTTGATAATATTGAAACACAGGCCCCGGTATCAATTAAGAATGAAAATGTAATGTCCCCTATTTGAACTGGAACATAAAGTCCACTCTCAGTGCTCCTTTCTCCCACCTCCAGCACTGGAACATTAGATCCAATATTCGCTGTCTTTATCAGGTGAGCTGCAGAACAATCACTTATGTGTGGTTCTTCTTTTATCTTCGAGAAGTTTCCATGTCGTTCCAACGACGGTATTTGGGGCTTTTCGGCTCTTACAACCTTCCCTTGCCCCTTGTGGTCGGTTTGTTCCCCGTTTTCCGACTGTGCTTTGCCTATGACATCCCTGCTCGGACAAACCCGGCTGTAGTGTCCTTTTTCGTGGCACGTGTAACACTCTACGCTGGACAATGGACGTCTTTCTCTTGGGTGTCTGAAGCTATTGGACATGGTTTCGCCTGTGGACATCTTCTTCAGCATTTCCTCAATTTCCTGGATCCTTTTATCCAGCTCCTTTGGAGGGTGTTGAGTCACTTCCCTAACAAATTTCCTTGAGGAATTACCACCTCTCTGTTCTTCTATTTTTCGGCAACCCTCAACCTCTAAAGCCAGGGTGACTGCTTGCTGAAGATCTTCAGGTTTGCCTTGATACACCAGCATTCTCATCTCTGCGTCTTCTATCGCATCTATGAAGTGTCTTGGCAAGTCTTTCTAGATGATATGATGTCATTCCAGGATAGGCCAATGTTGCAAGCTTGCGGATAGCTTGTCCCAGTTCCCGTAGAGTTTCCTTGGTTTTGCGTCTTCTTCCCCGAAGCTCTGCGAGGTACAACTCGGCTTGATCACTTGGCCCGAAGCGGGAACTGAGGATTGCTACTAATCTGTTGAAGTCTTGCTGTTCTTCATCTGTTAGGGTACAAGCCAGTTGTCTTGCAGGACCATGCAGGTGAGCGAAGAGATAGTCTGCCTTCTCTTGTTCACTCCATTGATTTATTCTGGCTATGGTTTTGAAGACTTGATAGTATTCCTTCCAGGAAGTTTCCCCGCTGTAATTTTCAAGCTTCATTTGGCGATGACTTTGAGGACGATGCACGTGAGCAGAATCGCCATATCCTCCTGACTCACGTGGAGACGGTGTCGGAGAGGGATCTTTATCTTCGTCCTCTTCATGGTGATTTTCGAAGTTGAAGGAAACTTCCGGGTCCAGGTCTTCAATTTCTGCACGACGCCTAGCCATGCTCTCTTCTGATTGGCTACAGCTTTTATCCCACCGCTGCCACCAAATTGTAGCGGATTTCCACTAGGGGTAACTCTTACCCTTAATTTCCTAAGTTCACTTTTTCGCTGCCACCATATATTACTTCAAGGTAAGTTATTTTTTTTAGTTTTTAATCTTCTTGTTTGTTTTAATTTACCCTAAATGTCTGACTTGGTTGATTCTCTTATTCTATTAGACTAGCTCTGTCTATTTCTTCTGTCAAGCTTGTCTGTTTACTTCTTCTGTTAATTTAGTCTGTTAACTTCGCTGTTTACCAGGTCTCTAACTTTGTTAACTTCGTCCATTAACTTAATCTGTTAACTTCTTCTGAAAACTTAGTCTGTTAACTTCTTCTGTTAATTTCATCTGTTCTTGGTAACGTTCGAGCTTACTCAATGGAGACGCCGCTACTAGGTAGGTTCGTATTTATTTATCTTAATATATTTCAGCTGTAGCTTGTCAAGTCCGTCTGACTGGTCGTGGTCACATGTTATTTCAAATTCTCAACTTATCTTCAAAAATCATCAATTGTCCAAACAAATTGTTCAAATTCAGCATTAACAAGTCTTAAAATTTATTTACAGAATGTACAACATCTTCCTATGCCAGTTATTATCCTGAAGTACCGTATCTCAATTTTCAGCTTCTGTTATAAAAGTTCCTAGGGTACTATTCTTACGGGTACTTTTATGCTAGTATTTGTAAATATGAAAGTTCCTGGGGTAATTTCGTACGGGGTAATATTTCCCCACCAAGATAGGCAACACTGAAATGTTCCTAAAGATATATTTTCCTAGAAGGTAATTCCTTGAGGGTAATTCCTTGAAGGTAATTTCTTGAGGGTAATTTCTTGAAGGTAAATCCTTGAGGGTAATTTCCTGAAGGTAAATCCTTGAGGGTAACTACTTGAAGGTAAGTACTCTACAAGGTAATTCTTTAATAAATTTATACTTGCTGGATCTTAATCTTGTGTTCTTTATTTACCATGAATATTCAATAACCAGCACTCCAACTGTTTGTATGTATTTTGTATTGCTTGGAGATGTTTGCCCTTCGCCTCTCCGAGACCGAATGTCCATTTGTCATTTCTCGATCCTATTTATAGGTTTTGGTTGCTAACCAATTACGTAACGTTACTATGCCTTGAATGAAACGAGCGATTTGATTGGCTGTGGTGAAGGCCGAGTCAAAAATATGACGTCACTAGCAGCAGATTGTAGGACTTTCAACAAGGCGGCGGGAATTTGAACGCTCTTTTCTAAAAGGCGTATGTCAGTTTCTATCATCAAAATAGGTATAAATTTTGATCAGATAATCCGTGAATCATATATCACTTTGAAGCATATTTCCTGAGCTTCACGTTGTTATCTCTAATTTAAATTGGAAACGCTCTTTAGCCAAAGAAGGACAGATTATCGAACCTGAAAGTGTGAGCAAATGTGCGCGGAGTGTATGTGGCGAGAACATTGATTTTTGCTACGGTTACGGCAAGAATGATTGCCAAACTACAGAAAGCTAATCATTATCGGACTAAATTGTTTCCAGCAAGGTAAGTCTAAACCCTCATAGTTGTAAGATATATAATTTTTGAGTACTGAACAGACTCCTAAAGTTGACAGATATTAGATTTTCTCTAGTTCAAAATCCATATGTTCGCCAAAACCAAGATGGCGGCTCACTGACGATCGCTAAATTTAGCAGGGCTAATATAATTTTTAAAATCAATATATCGACAACTACTATACTCTGAAACTTTATACTTCAGGACAATATAATATAATATGTGTACTTTCATATCCTGACGGGATTTTACACAAGAAAAATTATTTCAAGTATAAACTTACAATTGAACACAGGAGGGGTCCGCCAAAACCCTTCCACTTCAATAGAATTTTACCGACAGAAGCAGACGATAAAAACGTAAACAAATAGGATTGTGAAATGCGGGAATACAGGAGGGTCCAGAGGATGGCATTTGTTTACACTGTCAGATCTGTATTCCTCACGTAAAAAGTCATTTATATAAAGTCAGCTGTTCATTCTATGACAAATCAGAAGTATCTATTTTTGTCACAATAGCTTATATCTATAATGCCAACCTATTCAGCATTATCAACGCTGCAAACGAGTACGTACAAATCGAGTGCTGGCTTCGTCTGCAGGCTGATCGGGATCATGGAGTAAAGTTTGTCCTGCCTCAGTTATGCCCCTTGGGTGTGCCTAAAAATCAGGACTCATTTACGGGAAGAAAATCTGACAAAAAACGGGCAGGTTGACACCCACTTTTGTTTGCCTTTTTAAGTTGAGACCGGACCAGGGAACGTGAATAAGAAGTTTAATTGAAATCGCTCTTACAGATTTTTCTGGAAATTGAGCCGAATTTAACCATTTTTCGACATTTTTAAGGGGTTTTCTAGGAAAAATGAAACAAGCATGGAGGAGAATGTTCGACGTTAATTTTTCTATAACATAGCAGTGTGATATCTTAAAATAATAGTTTCATCATGCTCTTTCAGAAAATATATACATATAAGTGATTTGGGTTGATGGTTTTACGACAACTGGTGGCCGAAAAACGGACCCATAGTCTATTCCATGCTGTATAAGTTATCCAACACCTTCTCCCAGCCCTTCATGGTGACAAATGATGATGGACCCTGGCTCTATCGTTTATTTATAACGGGTATATCTTGGGCCGCAGTTTCTTTCTTATTTTCTTCTTTGGCTTCTGCCAGCACATTGTCCATGGTAAATGACTAGTGCAACTCGTCTGATGATCGCTCTTCCTCCGTAAGCACTTGATTTACATCTGCCACGGCATCTTCCAATGCAGACCATAGAACAGGGTGAAGGGTAAAATGCACTGTACCCCAATCTAACCGAACCAATTGAGCAAAGAAGGGGCCGCGTCGGATGTACACATCGTGATGCAAGTGGCTGAGGTCGCCGTCCAGTTCACCAGATAACACGCGTTTGTATTTAGTCCAGCCCTCCCGGGACAGACGAATGTTAGCCGGGCACGGTTGTGTAGGGTCCGCATCACAGATGTCTCCCACCTCCTCCATGATATCGACATTATCCGCATAGACGTGCAGGAAGACCTCGGGGTCAAGCTGAGAAACGCCCGTATTATATGCTCCGTCATAGTCAGTACGTGAATGGTACAAGATTTGACTGTCTCTCGTATTTATAGGGAGAAAACGTTTATGACGTGAGATCAAAGGATCGGGTTGTCATGTCACTGGGCTGACAGTCTAGCCGGATAATCAATGGCATCGTCGTCTGCCTTCGCTTCATTGCTAGGTTTGGTAATTTGTTCATTGGGTTCTGCCGCCGCTTCACTCAGGGCACGAGCCCACTCCAACTGAACAGCTGATCGCTCGTCCGGTGTAAACAGCTGGTCCACAATAGGCACCACTTTCTCGAAGGCTGTCCACAGATCGGGGTCTAGGGTGAAGCCTCGCGTAGGGTCTTGGTAGCGGCCCAGGCGTGGGAAGAAGGGTCCACGGTGTACGTAAATGGCATTGTCTATGTGGATGAGGTGTCCGTCGAGCTCGCCGCTCAACACCCGTTTAAATTTGGTCCAGCCGTCACGGTGTAGCGTAACCGTATTCGATACGGTCTCAGCGCGCGACCAGCAAACATCTCCACGGTCTTCAACGATGGTGACTTTATCCTCATAGACGTGTAACCCCACCCGGGGTGTAAGGGGAAGGATGGCTCGTAGGACTGGTGACATGGTTGACCAAATGACGAACGGTGAATGACGCACACTCTGACTGACCCTCGTATTTATGGTCAGGTCCCACTGTCATTGCCACAGCGTCAGGGTCAATAGGGCGAAGACCATTGTGAGGCCAACGAGCCGTCGCTGGTTCCGGCGTGAGCGCTCGTGGTCCATAGCCCGGGCATCAAGGATGGCTGTCATAGTCCAGTAGTGGTGAGTGATAGCACACCCCTCCATCGAGTCCACTCTGTCGAGGACCGCTTCTGTGAACTCTTTCAGGATCTGGCGTCGCCCCTCGTTGTCGTCGCCATCTGCAAACATGGACCGAACCACTGCTCGGTAAACCGTGAGTGAATTAACCACGGTCGCATGCTGTAAAATGCGAGTTGCATAGGGATGGGTGTCCGTCATGGCTCTGCAACGTGTGGGCGTGTGGATCCAGAGGGACGTGTTTTATAGACCATGTCACACATGCGCGCCTATACGTAGCTGTACGGGTGTAGTCCGTGACACGTACTATTCTGATTGGTTAGTCCAAAAAGAGAGCAACAACAACAACAAAGATTACAGGTCAATCCTTTTATTATCCCCTCCATCACAGCACATCCACGCTGGAAGAACCGCCATGGGTGTGTTTACATGCGGATGTGGCGTCATAGTGACGTCATTCGCGCGCACACTGAGAACCCGGATGTACACACACTCGGTACCATACTATAATTATATGGCGTGATCTGTGCATTCCATGGGTGCTTCGGAAGGGCGGATAAAGGCTATCTATTGGCCCGGAGAGGGCCGAACATTGCCGGAAGGGGGACCTTTGGGCTTTGACCTGGATGTGACCTTTGACCTTTTGACCTGAAATTCAACCGCATACTTCCAGTGATGCCGCTCGGGCGTGCGGCCGGATAACCCGCGCACGCGCTCGGCCGGATAACCTGCGCAGGCATGCGGCCGGGCCGGGCCAGGCCGGGCCGGGCCGGGTCGGGGAGAATCTGGATGGAAAATCCCCGATGTTGAGGAGGTCCCGACTGTTCTAGTACATGCATTCCATACGTCTAAGGTCTAAGCAAAAATTGGAAGTCTTCTGTGTTCGGAGGTAGTTTTTGGTCATTCTGAAAACCGGAAGTGACGTCACACACTTGCGCAGACCCACCGAACCTCGTGACCTGCGCAGTAACCTGTATGGAAATAATCCGGATGTAAGTTGAGTACCCTAACCCATGACTTGATAGGCAGGCCCCGATAAGCCCGGAGACCGATATTAGCCCCCACTAGACAGGGTTGATAGGAGTTTTCTCCTTATTGTAGGGGTATAATCCGTGTTCCGCTTTTTCTATTTTCGGGGGACAAATCCTTTTTTACATGCACCCACCCATGACTTCATAGGCAGACCCCGATAAGCCCGGGGGACCGATATTAGCCCTTTGGGATAGGGTTGATAGGGGTTTTCCTCTATTGTGGGGGTAAAGTCCGTGTTCCGCTTTTTTATACTTCGGGACAAATCCTAAATTCACATACACCCACTC
>JAVTVY010043781.1:0-20774 GCA_036873755.1 Hanleya hanleyi
TATGGTCTTCGGGTGTGTCTGGTTCTATGGAGTCAGAATACCGACCTGTGGGGTTACATGAATTCTTTCTGATTACGCCGTTCTATGTTTCCACACCATACAAGGCATGTTATCTCTCGGACCTACTTTATCTCTGGTAATTTGCAATAAACCACTCAGAAGATAAATAATCACACAATTGCAAGAATTGCGGCATATTCGAGTGTAAAACTCAGTAGGGGAGATTGGGGTACATTTTTGCTAAAATCTCTGTTATTATTGTCCTGTAGTGTAGCCTAGTATACTCTCGTTATAACTTATACTTATTATGACATTGCCACACAAAAAAATCTGAAATATCTGTTATACTTTTCTCCAGAATTCTGAAATATCTGTTATACTTTTCTCCAGAATTCTGTTTTAAAAACGTAAAAAAATGTGTCCCAGTTTACCCCATTATGGGGTACTCTGGGACACCCACTGGGGTGTGATGGGACAATAATCAAAATACATTTTATCAGAAGTATATACTCATATGTTTCATAGGAATTTAGAAGATTCAACAACAATGGTTAGATTAGTTGCTATTTTAGGTCCGTGCTTTACGTAAAATATTTCCCAGGAGCCAAATTTGAGGGAAAAATATTTTGTGTGATTCGCATCCCAACGAAAGCATTTGACTTTGAAAGTTTTAGTAAAACTCATCAAATCTGATAGGATTAGCAAATACTACCATCTGAGAAACAAAATAATGCACTTTGATGGCATTTTAGGATGAATGGAAATTTCACCATTTGATTATTATTGTCCCAGTGTGCCCCAGCAAAAGTGTCCCACTCTGCCCCAGGTGCATGATGTATTCCTTTTTATGACAAAAAACTAATACATACAGCTGAGATACTAAATCGATATAATTAAAGTGTACCTTTGTCCATCATCTCTCAGTAGTAACAAAACAGCAATGAAGTACTGCTGAAAACTTCTCATAACGAACTATCATCCTCAGTCCTAAAAATTTACTTGGACTGCTCAAAAACAGTTTTTGTGTTTTTACCAATGATAGGTTTTACTTGTAATCAATATAGAAGTTGTATGGGGGTGATAGCTTTCTGTTGATAGTAATGTTATGTGCCTCGTGTTCTTAACAAAATAGCTAGACGGCTTGTCCCACTGTGCCCCATGTCCCACTGTACCCCAATCTCCCCTAGGCCTGCTCTGAAGACAAATGACAGAGAGGAGGCGAAAGTGATCGAGGACTCGTCAGCGCTTTTATGTAAATGGCAGCACAGTAACTCGATCGACACGGTGACATGTATATTGGTACTTTGCATTTCGTTCAACTGATAGGAGCCGTGTTCAGATTATGGGTTTTCGCCTGTGGTTATAACTCAAAACGTGGGAACCATTTACACTTGCGGATGTTGATAGATGGCACTCATGGGTAAGTTCGTATAACGAAGTTTATCAATAATTCACTCGTTTCCCATCGCCTCAATTTTAGAGAGAAAAACTTAATGCCGGAAGTGGAGGCTGAATTGATGTGTTTTGTGCCTTTGGGATTGGATTCTCCTAGACTACCTTGTCTTGTGCCGGATGGACGGATGTGTTGATAGTTTGTGACGCAGACCATGTTCTTCTGTTCAAGATTGAATGCGTTGTAACGCTGTCGTGTAATCTTTGCTTGAAATGAAGTATGGGATTTCAATAAATGTGTTTTCGTGCAACTGATCTCTTCCATCTACATCCCCAATGTACGGAGCCGTAAAAGGGACATGGAAATTATTTTTTTCAACCCCTGAAATTTTTTTCTTCTTCTTATTAAGTCGTTATAACGACTTAAAAAAAAAAAAAAAAAAATGGGGGCTGAAATTTTTTTCTTCTTCTTATTAAGTCGTTATAACGACTTAATAAAATTTTTTTTATTTTATTATGTCGTTATAACGACTTAATTGACCAATGAAATTGCAGCATTAAGTCGTTATAACGACTTATTAAGTCGTTATAACGACTTAATTGACCAATGAAATTCCGTCTTACTTCTGCAGCTTTTATTTTGTTAACTGACAACTCCCCGGTGAAACAGCGTTTAGATATGCAGTATGAAGTCTGATAATGCCATTGAAGTAATAAACTTGGGATAAATTGGAGAGATATGTAGGCTATAGAGGTGGGAAAAGTTGACACGGCGTCTGGCGACTAAAAGGCAACCCTATGACTCTATGCCCAAACCTGCCAATTCACATGGATTCTCTGTGTTGGTCCGATAATATCGCCAAAATTGTTTTGCTCGCCACCAACCATTACAGATAATTGAGGAGCTTGTAGCGTTGGCTCGAGCGGTATGGCGGCTCACTTCAAAGAATTAAAAATGGGTCAGACATGCTGATAATTGTATAGGTATAGCTGTAAACCACTCCTAAACAGCCAAGCGAAAAAATGTGAAATGCAGACGGATTTTACTAACACCTATTCAGGCATGGCGGAGCCGGGGGAGAGGGGTGGGATGGGTTGAGAGGCTAAACACTGGATTATAGTTTTGATAATTTTCGCAGAGAATAACACATGTGATACAAATGCCGTAATCCTACTATCATAATGCACCACAATACAGCGTTTGCATGCGTAAATTCGACACTTTCTGGGAGAGCCGTTCATAGATTGAACAAGACTGAACTTATGGAGTTTTACATCCAGTTATGAAAAATGGAGAGACCCATGCAATCAAAAACATGAGAGTGGGAACTGAGCTCCAGATCGAGCAACGGTTTAATGTTCATTCAAAACAAACAGAAAATATACCGTCAAAATGCACCAAAACAAAATAAGTCGAACATAATGTATGTAGATTAACTTTCACTTTTGTTTCGCATAAGCACGCATCGATATTGAAAAGTATCAGACCTTATGCCCCCATTTGACATTCTGGTAAAACACATACAAATCAGGACTAACACTTCACACGTGGCGCGCTCGTAGCCATAATGTTTTCATATTCAACATCGAAATATAGTACGCTCACAAACCACATAAATAGATGTCTGTTTAATATATCAATAGATACTCTGATTACATAATCCACATTCGTTTATTTTAGATATAATTTCAAGATATTATTTCTACGTGACAGTTCGCTGATCTCTCTCTCATTTTTTTTACAGGTCTAATTGGGGGGGAGGGACCCCTGACCCCACCCCCCTGTAGATCTGCCCTTGATAGTGCCTATCTAAACGCTGGTTCACCGGGGAGGTGTCAGTTAACAAAATAAAAGCTGCAGAAGTAAGACGGAATTTCATTGGTCAATTAAGTCGTTATAACGACTTAATAAGTCGTTATAACGACTTAATGCTGCAATTTCATTGGTCAATTAAGTCGTTATAACGACATAATAAAAAATAAAAAAAAAATTAAAAAATAGCCCCTATTTTTTTATTTTTTTTATTAAGTCGTTATAACGACTTAATAAGAAGAAAAAAAAAATTTCAGCCCCCATTTTTTTTTTTTTTTTTTTTTATTAAGTCGTTATAACGACTTAATAAGAAGAAGAAAAAAAATTTCAGCCCCCATTTTTTTTTTTTTTTTTTTTAAGTCGTTATAACGACTTAATAAATTCCATGTCCCTTTTACGGCTCCGTACCAATGTCTTCATCACATTTATGTATTCTCCCTCCAGACAGCTTCAGACTGTCAGAATTACAACACAGAAAAGTACACAGAAATGGCCAAGCCAGCTCCTATTTGTTCCTCGGAATCCCCTGTTCAAACAAATCTACACGAGAACGAATGTTTCCACACTAATCAATCTTCATTTACGCCACTTGGCTACGTAATATTTCAGCAAATATATAAAGATCTCGTATTACGTCGACTATTAACGTTGACACTTTTATCTTGTACTCCTCAGGTTGTGACGGCAACTGTGGACTGGTCGTCCTGGCATCGTTTCAAGGAGGCCACAGAATATGTGGCAGAGGAAGTGGATGCCAAGTGGGACCTCCCCAAACCATCTGATGTACTGTATTAATTCTAGGCATTCGCTATGATATTACTTTATTTTCAAATATAGGAGGAGTGTGACTCCGAAAATATTAGCGAAAAGCATTTAATAAATCAATATTTCGAAATATATTAATTCAAGTCATTGTCAGGAATGATGGCATGAATTAATAAATATACGTCGAAATATTGATCAACAAAATGCTTCTCGCTAATATTTTCGGAGTCACTCTTCTCATTATGCCAAGTTAATCAGTGGAGCCCAACGCAATATTTATCAATGTTTAGTCGAGCCATGGATCCATTTGTTTTCTGTTGAATATAATGTGTAAAGAGTGTAACACAAATCATTTTTCAATCGGCACGAGCAAATTGGTTGGGGAGTTGAAAAGATAATAGATTACATTCCCAAACAAGCCCTATCTGTGCATATCAAATACGAGATCACGTTCATTTTCATGCATACAGTTCACACTGCGAAAATAATGAATAATTTATATTCAAATAAATATTTGTATTGTAAATGGTTGTTTGGGGATGGTATTTGATATAGTCTGTTCCATATAGCACTGTGTTATCTCTTCAGATGGATATGTATGCGCCATTCTTGTACGATTGTTTGATTGTGTGGGCGAACCTCGCTACCCAGATCTTGGCTGAAGGAGGGGATCCCAGTAATGGAACTCTTATGTTTGAGAAGGCGAGATCATATGAGGGGCGAGGTGAATATAATGGACCGAATATAATCACTAAATTAAATTTAATTGGGCAATGTATGTATGCACGTGTGTATAAATTATGTGTTATGGGTGTATCAGTCAGGTTGAGTGACTGAGAGTGATATGGAGTAGAGTAAGATTGTGACTGCGCGAAGTTCGAGTGACCTTGGTGTGTGCTAATATTTACTCTGGAGACGAGGTCCTTCAAGAAAACCGACCAAGCATTCCTTATCAAGAGGTGCGCATTACAATATGACAACAATTGCTGGAAAACACATTGGAAAACGTCTCCTATCAAAATTTTCTTTAATATAACAAATTCATTTTCTAAGATGAGTGACTGGCCAACTGACCACTATAACAAATTCATTTTCTCAGATGCGTTTCTCATTGGAAAAAACTGTCCAATCCTATGGTAAGTATTCCATCAAATGGGGTGAATGATTGACTGACGGATGTTAAACATGGGGGTTAATGATTGACTGACCGATTGGAGTGACTGAGTGACTGACCGATGTTAAACATGGGGGTGAATGAGTGACTGACCGATGTTAAACATGGGGTGAATGAGTGACTGACCGACGGTCTCAATGTTTGTGAATGACTGACTGACCGATAGTATCAATGGTTGTGAATGATTTACTGACCGATTTAAACATGGGGTGAATGAGTTATTGACCGATGTTAAACATGGGGGAGAATGGTTGACTGACCGATTGAGGTGAATGAGTGACTGACCGATGTTAAACATGGGGTGAATGAGTGACTGACCGATGTTAAACATGGGGGTGAATGAGTTACTGACCGATGTTAAACTTGGGGATGAATGAGTGACTGACCGACGGTATCAATGGTTGTGAATGACTGACTGACCGACAGTATCAATGGTTGTGAATGATTGACTGACCGACTTTATCAATGGTTGTGAATAAGTGACTGACCGATGTTAAACATGGTGGTAAATGAGTGACTGACCGATGTTCAACATGGGGGTAAATAAGTGACCGACCGATGTTAAACATGGTGGTGAATGAGTGACTGACCAATGTTAACATTGGATGAATGAGTGATTGGCCGTCGGTATCAGTGGTTGTGAATGAGTGACTGACCGACGTTATCAACGGTTGTGAATGAGTGACTAACTAACGGTAAAGAATGGTGTGAATGAGTGATTGACCGATGTTAAACATTGTGATTGACGGATGTTAAACATGGGGGTGAATGACTGACTGACCGACGGTATCAATGGTTGTGAATGAGTGACTGACCGACGTTATCAATGGTGTGAATGAGAGATTGACCGACGTTATCAATGACTGTGAATGAGTGACTGACCGACGTTAACAATGGCTGTGAATGATTGACTGATCGACATTATCAGTGACTGAGAAGGAGTGACTGGCCGACGTTATCAATGGCGGTGAATGAGTGACTGACCGACGTTATGAATGAGTGACTGACCGACATTATCAATGGTTGTGAATGGGTGACTGACCGACGTTATCAATGGCGGTGAGTGAGTGACTGGCCGACGTTAAACTTATGTATGCATGAGTGACTGACCCACATTATCAGTGGCTAAAAATGAGTGACTGACCGACGTTATCAATGGCTGTGAATGAATGACTGGCCGACGTTATCAATGGTTGTGAGTGAGTGACTGAACGACGTTAATCATGGGTAGGAATGAGTGACTGACCGATGTTATTAGTGGCTGTGAATGAATGACTGATCGACGTTAAACATGGGTGTGAATGAGTGACTGAACGACGTTAAACATGGGTGTGAATGAGTGACTGACCGACGTTATCAATGGTTGCGAATGAGTGACTGGCCGAAATAACCAATGGCTGTGAATGAATGACTGACCGACGTTAAATATTGCTGTGAATGAGTGACCGACGTTATCAATGGTTGTAAATGAGTGACTGACCGACGTTATCAATGGCTGTGAATGAGTAACCGACGTTATCAATGGCTGTAAATGAGTGACTGTCCGACGTTATCAATGGCTGTGAATGAGTGACCGACATTATCAATGGCTGTAAATGAGTGACTGACCGACGTTATCAATGGTCGTGAATGAGTGATTGACCGACGCTATCAATGATTGTGAATGGGTCACTGACCGACGTTATCAATGGCTGTGAATGAGTGACTGACCGACGTTATCAATTGTTGTTAATGAATGACTGACCGACGTTTAACGTGTCTGTCAATGAGTGACTGACCGACGTTAATGAGTTATGAATGAGTGACTGACCGATGTTAAACCTGGTTGTGAATGAAAGAATACACCTGATTATGTACCAAGGCCCACTCGTTATACCTTAAACTCTGTGAACCTTTGTCATATTCATTCCAGGAATCACTGGTCCTATTTCCTTGGATGAAGTTGCTGATAGAGAACAAAATATTTGGTTACTTGATTTACAAGACGATGGTACTTTTGCAGTGACCACAGAGATTTACCACAGCTCACCGGATGGTATGCTTGTCGCCGTAAGTTAAATTCATTTCATTTTTTATATATCGGTGAAGCATTGAAGGCACAGTGCTTGCATACCTAGTTTTAGACCGGTACAGCCATAAAGTAAATGCTTTCAAGTGTTTGGAGAAGACTTAACTCGATCTACCGGGCTTTGGGGTTGTCCCAGTCGAGAGGACTTATTTATTTTCGTTATACCCGTTGGGGTGGAGAGCTGAACTTTAAATACTATATATCTGGGTCAAACTCTACAAGATGGCCGCCATGATGACGTCGCAGTGATGGCATCTTGTCGGGACCATTTTTCGCGAGTTTTGGACATATATTTTCAGATTTTTTTCATTTTTCGATATTTTCTCTCAAAGACTAATTTATATGATAGAGAACATTTAGTTTCTACAAAGTAAATTCCTGTTATGGCACTTTAGACAAGAAAAATGAGAAAAAATGGACAGAAAAGACCAAAGCACGACTTTCGGCACCTCCTGGCCGCCAATTTGAGCTTCCCATGATCATTTCCGCCTACGATTATGCAAATAGATTCCGCATTAATCCCTGGACAATGCTGTCTTGCCCCGGTGTCGGCGCCACTGGTACACAACACGTGGTCCACCGAGTTTCCGGTTTGTTCTCAAGATCTCTCTCCTTTGTTTATAACATGGAGCTGGTTTTACAACTATTGATAACTTGTGTAAATATGATAATACGGATAAAATATTCCTCCTATTCAAAGAGAGCACCAATAAGCTTACATTTATGATAATTTTGGCAAGTTCAGGTCGAAAATATACCAGTTATCATCGATTAAAAATATATTCTGGGTTAAAGACATAGGGAAGCGCTCGGATTGACGAACCACAGCTTAAGCGGCCAGTCAGGTGTCAGTGCACCGCCCGCTGCTATCGAGGCCAGACAGCACTGTCCAGGGATTAACTTGAACTATAGCGGAAATTGTTAGTAACATATTGAGTATTGATTTTCTATAAAATAATCGAATTTCATGATTCTTTATTTCAGGAAATAATAGATAAGACGAAGATCCGTTGGGCTAGTGGCAAGGTGGGATTTGAGAATGCTCCACCGGACGTTCCATTGTGTGGTTTTGATGGAGAACTGTGCCCAGTTGGTAAATATTCCATCGTCCTTGCATGTATAGAAACTATGGAATAACAGAAGCATGTAGTTAATACTGACAAAGACTGTCAGCTTTTAATTATACGATATATAGTATTCGACTTGATTTTTATTGCTCTGTAGCAAAATATAACTGTGTTTTATACTTAAATATAACTGTGTTTTATACTTAAATATAACTGTGTTTTATACTTATAAGTTTACGGTTTGTAGTGGTTTATTTGGATGATTTAATTACGATAAAAACGCGAGATACATTTTCACTAAAACTGTTTCAAACTTGACTTTTCAGACGAAGAAAAATACCTGAGTTATATGGTTCCGACTATTATTATATTACTTCTTACGACCACGTTTGTATTCTGTCTTGCCAGGTATGTTAAAGCTCTTTATTTGTGATCTATGTTGTCGGTGTAGGTTATTCTATCGATCTATAGTATTTATGTAGACATGTTTATGGCTCACGTCTGCCTACTCTCTGAAAAGACTTGAGTGAAAACTTCATTCAAGTAAGGGTGGAAATTCATCCCGCTCAAGTTGAGTGAAATTCACACAAGTTTGAGTGAAATTCACTCAAATTTCACTCAAGTTTGAGTTAATAACTCATCTTTCAAGTTGGGTAGAGGTGATTTCACTCAAGTTGAACTCACTCAACTTGAATGGAATTCACTCAGCCTAAGTGAAATATTTCAGTACAGTGCTTGAGTGGGAGGAATTTCCACTCTTACTTGAGTCACATTTCTCTCATTTCATTTAGAAAGTACTGGAGTTATCTCTCATAATTTTATAGGAAGTGATTGTTTTTCCAGATGATATACTTCTTTTTTATTGTCACTGTAACATAAAAGTAAGATAACGGACATTTTTCGGAACGAAAGTTTTTGTCCAATGGAAGTTTGTTCTTACTGAGGATGTCTGTAAATATTTACAGCTGTGTCTGATTCTAATATGTAATGTAAATTATGTAATGGAACTATATCCAATTGCGATACAAAATTATACGAATTATGTAGATAAAATTGGCGTAATACCTTCACACGCAAATATCGTAACAGGCTCTACAGACGCCGGAAGCATTTGCGAAGCATGGCATGGAAGGTCGACTTTGAGGCCATTGAGTTCGTCTCTTCCACCGTGATGTTTACCAAGGTATTTAAGACGGTACTCCTCATCACTTTCACCGTAAGCATTGTCAATACGCTGTCGGAAGGATTGGTCAATTTGACCAGATATTTTTGGGTATAGACGTGACAGACCCAAAGAGTTTGGTCAAATTCCATTTTGACCCAAATATTTTGGGTCCCTACTAAACAACCATTTTGGGTACGTTACGTCTATACAAAAAATTCTGACAGTGTATTCTGGGCACAAAACCGTCAGTATCCTTTATTCCTTGTACTTGGCACTGGTTTATCGTTGGTGAAAAATGTGTTAGAGAAGAATTAGATTTAAAAGATGTCAATCTGGACAGTCAGTGCCAACATCAGATATTATAAAGACAGATTGACATTATTTAAAAAAAATGTAAATATTTTGTTGTAAATGCATGTTTGCGAAGGTACCATGATCTCATACAGTCGAACCTGCATAATTCCAAATCTGATTGCGTTTAATATGAAATGACCAAGACAAACACTATATAGTTAAATGGCTAGTCTGAATACGGTAAAACATAAGTTTGTCTTGCATTAAAATAGCATGCGGTTAAACCACTCGATACTATATCAAGTATTATTCTTTTATCGTATTAATCCCATCGACGTAAATCGTTATCCATAAATTTCAGACGAGTTTCGGGACGATCCGTCGTCTGGGCAGTGTGGCGGTGTCTGACACGACGCGGTCATCAACCAAACGTCGAGCGTCAAGCGTCTCCTGTAACAGTGACTCAAGTGACGTGTTTCAGAGTGAAATGTTTGTGCCAACAGCTTTTGTTAGAGGTGAATATTTCTTCACGGATCACCATGCACTGCCTTCATGCCTAATTCTACTAAATCTGAGCCTATTGGGCCATTTGAACGCCATGCATGTGTTTGACATCTCCATAGTGTTCAAATGAACAGCCACAATCAAAGCAGGACTGAGATAGATTACCGACTTTAAATTCATTTGGGTTAAAAAATACTTAGAATAGGACAATAGGATGCCTTGCTGCCATCATTGGAAACTAGTGACGACTTCTTACGAGAAACAAACTTGTTTGTGTATAACGGTACTTTTCATTGTATGCCTGTGTGGAATTACTGTCTGTCTCAGATAATAGATCCCAGACATTTTCGGCGATATTTCGGAGAAAATTTATCGTACCACATTGAAACTTTACACAGTATAAGAACTCGATTCCAGACATGTTATTACTAATTATCAAGCAAATCCTTCCAGTATAGTTGTCAATAAATCGCAAAAATAAAAATTAGATGAGAGATTTGTGGGTTATTTTTTGTCGTCATGACATCCTTCCTGCATGTTATAACATTGGAAGATCAACGTCAACGTGCCCCCAAAGAACATGGTGGGTATTGGTGATTTTTGTCAATTCTCAACAGATTTTAATGAAAAACGGGACTAAAATTACTATTTTTTAGTTTATATACTGTGTGGAAGTTCAACGTTGTACGAAAAGTTGACTACGAAATATCACCGAAAAGTCTGGGATATATGATCCGGGAGAGACAGTAGTGCTAACTGTGTACAATAAACTGGGTTGTGGGGGTGGCTACATTAACGATATTCCAGACACTAGTTTGTTGATTTATTTGTGATATTGAACATTGCCCTACTGGGATGTTTCCGCTGTTATGAGTAATGAATCATCCCTCTATTTTATTGAGAATGGCAATAAATTAGTAGAAAGAAGAGGCGTTATGTGCACACAAATCATTGATGATCACTGGGGAAGACCATTAGAAACGCCAAGACTAGTAATGCAAAATTATTGGGTAAATTTGCTACATGATAAGGATGATTGAGGCAAGAATGTTGATGGAAAGATATTTGGCCTTTACAAGCGGTATGCCTATAGGATAACACTCGAGTTGACAATGGATCCTTTAGTGTTTTATGGTAGGCTAGAGATACTGATAACCAGATAGAATCTCCAGGCACGCCTTCTAGAGGGGTTATTGTGTGTGATGCTGGTACAAATAAAGCTATTTTTGTTATATACGCCTCTGAACCCAAAGTTGATTTTTTTTACTTTCACATGACAAAGATGACAAAATGTGCTCTATGTAAAGGATGAAAAGATTTGTATATAGTAAATGCTTATTGGTAGAAGTGGCATCAACTAGCATCGGTAGACGTTTCAAGATTGGCATACTGTGGTTTTGTTCTTTCTGCTGTTTTCGTAGAAAATTCTTGATATATCTCAAATATGACATCTCAAAACAAAACTAATCGAATCTACCCAATATCACCATATTCTTTTCATCAAATCAGAATGTCATCACGGTTGGCGATGTCATCTTTTAGTTGAGATATATATATCAAGTCTAGCGACTGAAAAACAAACATGACCAAACGCTCATTTTCAAACGCCCGTCGACGCTAGTTGACGTCACTTATTCAAAAGACAATTTACAGAATAAAACTTGGGTTTCCTCATATGAATCGTTGCAAAAAAAGAAAATCCTTGGCTTCGTAACACACGTAACACAGAGAGGGAGTTTTTTTCATCTAAATGTTTCACCTTTGATTTAAAAGAACAAGATATCATTTGTTTCTGTTCATGACGCTGGTTCTAATGAATACATGGGGTTGAAGACAAGCTATTCACACTGATTTTATTCTACAGGAAATATGGTAGCCGTGAAAAGTCTGAATAAGCGAACGATTCACATAACTGGCGAGATTGTACGAGAAGTAAATCAGGTAGGACAACTTGACTTCATCCTTCCCCGGTATAGAAATGACGAGGCAATTCTTTACATTGCAGTATTAAATTCTCTTCATATATGTTTTTACAACCATTTTAGCTCGACACTCTTCCGCTATGTGAGCTTTTCTTCTGCCTTCCTCTGTGTTTCCTCGTATGACGGGAACGGTGGAGAAATACGTTTCCAATGAAGCTTTTTTCATGCCAATCACTGACAAAAGCTGAATTTTAACCAATGGAATTAAACGAAATGAATTTTGAGGGAAAAGAAATTCTGTACAGAGTTTAGAAAGAAGCTCCCGAGTTAAGGCTTATAACAAGTGAACCGGGTGTTGGAGCTATAAACGCATTCCTATCTGCCAGATCACCTCCACAGCTAGGTACGAGTTCATACTCCATTTGCGCTTTCAATATTGTATACTCATAACATACGGGGACTTTTGGTGATCGTCCCAGTGTACTCGGGGTTTTAGTCAAGCTGATTAGCTTCAAACTTGAGATGATTCAACATGTAGTCGGTTAATGTGGAGAAAATATCTCTTCGGTTTAAATTTCAGAAATGTCTTTCTCCACAGGGAACACGACAAAATTTCTAAAAATATTGTTCAAATCAGTCTCTTCAGGGACGGCGGAACAGCCCCCCCCAATATTTTCAGCAAAAAAAAAAAAAACACGCACACGACACAAAACCAAACAAAAAAATAAAAAAGGCAGGGAAAGACACATAAAAACACGATAGAGTAAAGATAGAGTATATCTGTATTTAATGCAGATTTTATTTTCCAATAAGCATGAGGGGCACAAGAAAACAATCCATTCACATTCATAAGGTGAACTTTGTTCGGCTTCCTAAGTAGAAAAAATCTGTGTACATTATTGCAGAATCTTATAAAACGGGGCCTTACCTCCAAGCGCCTCCAGGGAAAGTTTCTCAAATTTGGTGATACATATCGCATGCTGATAGCAAAATACGAGCGTAGCGTGCAAGATTTATGGCGTTACGCTTCGTAACTTCTGTTTAATTCCGCTTAACCAATGACTATAGAGACCATATGAACCCATGTATTTCAAGATGCTCATGATGTCGATATGAACAGGCACAATCAAAGCGTGACAGGGTGAGCGAGTGAATGAATGTGATTTAACGTCGCTTTCGACACTATTTCAGTCATATCACGACGTTTGGTTCCTATTCCTTTTCCCATCCAGAAACTACTCGGGGTAGGGTCCTATTCCTTTTGACACCCAGGACCCCAGGGTGGGGTCCCTGGGGTCCTATTCCTCTTCACATCCGAGAACCCCACGGGTGCCCCAGTTAGTCGTCTCTTACGTGACAGATACATCATAATCTAGATAACGACTTTACAACGAAAATTATATGGATTAAGAATATTGATCCGATACGGGTTTGATACTTTTGTAACCTCATGATGTCTTGCCGGCATCATTGTCGACAACTATTGACCGCTTCTCTCTTGCACTTTTATGCATACAATGATTTTTTTTTCTTGAATTTGGTTCTAATGATGCGATATGTATTAGGTCTTCGGATTATGCATTCGGAAATTCTTTAATGGACAACGGCTGAATATTGAATGACGAACTAGACGCTCGTATTTCAATTGAAACGATATTTAAATTATTTATACTTTCGAACATCATCATTTGCTTGACGGCGAATATTTGGAAAAAATGTTGTGAGAAACAACAAAACAGGCAAAAGAAATAATGTCTACACAGGCGAAGATTTCTTGTTTTATTGCTCGGAAATACGATAGAACGTCTCCGGTCATGTAAGACCCCTGAAGCTTCGCCTATTGTGCTGTGATAGTGGCCCCTCCAATTGAAAATTGCTTCTGCGTGCCTGCTCGTGCCAGAGCAATCTGTGCCAGAAGCACTCGATAAACACGCGTATAAGCTCTAGTATCCTGAAAGGTCTGGGCCCAGCTTGGACGATAGTATAGCAGGCTGAATGTATTTGTTTAATTGGGTCAACTATTCTTTCCAATGAAACATACTTTTCAGATTGGCAAAAGTGTTTTCACGCGCAAAATCTGCTTGGACAACAAGTTTTTATGGCAACGAAGTACTTGAAACTTTATTATTCAGAATAAGCCTTTTGCACACTCTCTACTTAAACTCTGTCGCTCATCATTTTTTGAAAATATTTCTTGTTTCAATTAATCATCATGTGCTATATTTGTTTGCCAACATGGTCGCAGACCTGCTTACTCATTTGCTACATGGCTCATTTGCTGGCATCTCACGTCAAGTTAATTTCTACATTCAGTCTTCGAACTGGGTGGCCTTGGCATATTGTCTTCAAGCCTGCTATAACTTATAGAGAAGTGAAGTGGGTAATTGATTTGATTTGAGTGGTCTAATATAACAAAACTATTTCGAAGTGGGATCGTATAATTTGGTTCGATGTACGTACATGACTTGCTAGCATCAGGCGTGTTATTTTATTCCATACAGATATAGATATTGTATGAAAATAGCTTCTTAAGATTGCGGTCTATAAGTATGGTTCCGTGATTACAGACGGACCTTACCAACTGTGGAGTTCTTTTTGAGAACGTGCATTAAACGAACCTTTACCATTATCTATTGATTTGAGACGTCTCTTACATCTGACACGCACAAAACTGATCCACTGCCATCTGGTAGCTATTTTCACAGGTTTGTTATATCACCACAGGTCTTCGATTACTGTATCTAACCGGTGATATGGGCCGTGTGATCACGTCAAACAAGGACTAAGATGTGCAAATGGAGATTTACGTGTACAATAGCCTGCAATGGTCCCACCACCGTCGTATGTTATCGCTGTCAGGAGAGTATCCGGTTTGACACCTATATCCTATGGCCGGGTCTATTCTAGAATAGTCCAGCGTAACAACTCAGTCTTTAAGATGGAACATCAAACGCTGGAATGAAGTCGTGAACATCCACATAAACTCTTTTTTTATTCCATCCTTCTTTTGTAGTTGATGGAGCTGAAACACGTTAATGTGTGTGGTTTTGTTGGCGCGTGCATGGATCCGGGAAGGATATGTCTCCTTTGGGAATACTGCGTTAAAGGAAGTCTACAGGTAGGTATACCGCAGATAATACGATCTTTGATCTTTCATATATGATGGCATTGTGGGAAGTTGGTGCTGGGTCGACATCGGGCCTCACAGACTAGTCTTTTGTGTTAAATGCCGTCATTTTCATCTGAAGACGATACAGCTCACCAATCCCCAGTGTACGACTTGTCATATCGACACAGTTCACCAATTACCAATATACGAGTTGTCAGAGTATTTACATCATAGCTCTCTAGATTTGTATCTAATATCGCTTATGCCGGTGCTAGGGGCCGTGTGGTCATGTCATCCAACTTGCCACATGAACAGGTACAATAGGAGCGTACCTGAGATACAACACATATCACGAATCGTTAGTATAGGTTCTTGGTATGTGCTTTAGAATAGGTTAATCAGAAGACTATTCTGTAAAGTCATGTGGCTCTGTCAGTATGTCGGCACCTCTTCCCACTTCCCTTATATGTGTTGTAACTTTCACTCTCATTGTTTGAAATTATGTAAAATATTTCAGAAGTTTCACACGGGTGTCTGTAATACTAATAATATCCCTGAGTTAAATGACCGTTTTCTTGGAATCACGTCCGTGGATAACAAACGGAATACCATCCAGGAAGAAATGATCCTTCAGCAACGGAACGTTAAGTGGCACATTATTGATCGAAGAACAACGAACATATCTGCATAATCTGAATTCAATATGGAACTCCAACAGATGTCAATAACAGCTTTGGACTGTATGACGTCAGCAATTGACCGACGCAGACGACCTTGTCTGGCAGATTGCCGTTTTCGACAAGGCGTCTTCTCCATTCCGGAAAAGAGGAAGTCGAGTTCCGTTGATGCAAATGTTATTTCATGATAGAGCTGGCTAAACATAAGTCACTCAGACATTCCACTTAAACGATACATAATCCTTCGCATTAAAATCAATCAATTCATCTGGGAAGGACCAGCTATCACGGCAATAGATTATCTTGAAACATGTGTTGATTCTTGTTATCACATGTCACTATGAAAAACGGAATGCATTGTCTCGTTCTTCCCACTGAACTCATTTTGAGACAAATCATCTTTACCACTTTTGTCATTAAATTGCAGGACATAATATGGAATGAAAATATAAAGTTGGATAAACTGTTCCAGTTTGGATTGTGCCAAGACATTGCCAAGGTAAACACTGCTAAAAAGCTTGAGATATAACAAGGTATTGTATGACTTAGCTAACTGATAGGTTCATTTTCAGATTCTGTCGCGATGGCGGACGGAGCAGGTGTGGTTATATTTCGCTGCTCTGAGAAACTCGAAAAAACAATGGATTGAGTAGCATTTCGGTCCCACAGACAACACATGATATAGGATTATACGAATGCTTATAAGTAAACTTATTGATCAGAATATGCAGTTTGGACTGACTATCGGAGGATCTATTCTCTGTGCACTGTTCGTGTAATACGAGTGTGGCTGGCCATGTTGAAGTCTTTGTTCACAATAGCTGGATTCTCGTGCAGCCGTGCAGCCATACATATCTGAGACTTGAGTTGAATCTCACCTGCAGCTTGGACCCTTTCGCCAGAGCTTTCTGGCTCATGGACAGCCGAGTGATTATTCATGTACTCTTCCCGCCTGTAATTTGACTACTTACACCGGTGTGATTTCTTAGATTTATTATTATCGAGTTTGAAATCACAAGTCCTCGCGCCATTACTATTGCATAGTTCAAAAGATTAACAGCGAGCTGACATATCCGCCTATCCAGATATCGATCTGCGTGATCTTTAATGTCCAGCGCCATTATGTAATGCTGTTTTGCATAATATTAGTTGTATTGCTTCATAGTTATTAGTCTGCGCTGGTTCGCGCATGCGCCTCCTCGGGTATCTCGAGGTTTCCGGTTTAGTGCTCCTGTATGTTGTGTTTGCTTTTGTTATCAAGGTCTGAGTAAAGTGTTGCAATTCAATCTACTGTGTTAGTCGGACATTCTTCAGCCGTACTTGGAAAGTATATTAATCCTTACTGGCGTGGTGGCAGCAAAAGCGCCGTAAACACAGGGGGAAGAAACAGAAGGAGAAGAAATATAAACTTGACTCTGTTCCTGAGATATCTTCCGACAAATCTGACGGAGATTTCTTCGACGCTTCTTTGGGAACGATTTCTTCGGACGCAAACACGTCAATTTTACAAGCGTCATTCGATTCCAGTATGGCGACCAGCCCTGTTGTGATATCTCCTGCATTATCCGAGCTCGACATTGAACGAGTTGCTGTAAAACTGAACGCTCTTTTGCTCCCGGAGTTGGAGTCTCTGATACAATGCGAAGTCAGACCACTAAAAGAAGAAGTGAGCAATCTCAGAGGTGAAAATGCTCAGTTGAAATCCGAAGTTTCCGAACTTCGTGATCTGGTAACTGCTTTACAGTCCGAGGTCAAGCCACTGAAACGTGAAAATTATCAGATCAAAGTTGATCTTGCTGCAGTTCGCGATAAAACCGACCAACTTGAACAGTACAGTCGGCGAAACTCGCTGCGAATTAGCGGAATTACTGAAACGCTCCATGAAAACACTGATCAAATAGTGCTTGATATCGCTAAAAATGGGCTGAATATCACGCTTTCCACAGCAGACATCGACCGCTCCCACCGCGTGGGGCGCCCAAAGCCTGGGAGTAAAAGGCAGATTATCGTTAAATTCACGAGTTATTCTGCTCGCCGCCGATTCATGCAAAGTGGAAAAAATTTGAAATCTTGCGGCAAAAAGGATATGGAGAAGGTATTCATAAACGAGGACCTGATCAAGTCACGCAGCAAACTTGCTTACGAAGCCCGTCAACTAGCCAAGGAAAACAAGATCCGAGGGACGTGGACTTCCGACGGAAATATTTTCATCAAGGACAAGTCTGACCATGTAAATATTGTAAACTCACTTTCTGATCTAGAGAAATTCCTCGCTATAACCATTCCCTTCCCCCTATCCCAGGATTAGTAATCCCCTAGTATAGTGGGTGTACATTGACCACCGTGAAACTTTATGTTCGTATGTACATTTCATTTGACGTCCAGTCCCACCGAGTATAGCTAAAAATATCTATGTCTGTTTCACAACATTGGGCTGCTCAACTCCCACTCAGACCGCCATTTTCTTGTGTACATTTCACTTGTGTTCATTCAAGGACAGCTAAACATATCGACGTTTGTTTCGTCTCATTTCAGTTCAACGCTTGGCTGTTTATAACAGCTCAAATTCTAAGTTTTATCGAGTCAACATTTATATAGTCTGATCCGCCTATCATATTGGGATTGATAAAATTTGGTATTAATAACCTGATCTCATATCATGATATCATACGTGTCTATTTCACTTGAAGCGGGACAAATCGACTGTTTTAAGCTAAAATAATACAATCTCATGAATATACTGGATAGGGAGTTGTGGCAGAGACTGTCATGCCCAGTCACGGATGCTTCCTAACACACATTTTACGGCATAAATTGTAATTATTATGTATAGATCGTTTTCACTTGTGCATCAATGGTTTTTGCCATGCTTCGCGTTCTTTCTGTTCACAGTGGTTTTCAAAGTCTATTTTTGTGTCGATTTCATGTTGTTGTAATAGTTCATATTAAAGTGAATTTTAGTGTTTAAGAAGGGGCGGAGCGAGCGATAGCGAGCGAGCCCCTTCTTAACCACTAAAATTCAACTTAATATGACTTAACTGTCTTAGAATATAACCTAATTTTTGATTGGATGATTGACGTCACATGGGTTGAAGCTGTAACAGTTTCGCGCGCTTTGTAAGAGTTGATCAGTATTGCGCAAGGATGTCAAACAGGATGGATGGTGAGATGAATCCATGCGGGTCCTTCGATCTTGAAATGGAAAATTTGAGCTTCATGAATGACGATTTTAATTCTGAGAACATTCCACCGCTGACACAACTTTTAGAAATTCCGTCTCAAAATTTGGTGTTACAGAGTGTTGAAGAAACGACTAGGCATAGTCGCTTTGCTTCACCCGTGTCGGCGGCTGATCTGAAAGCGCAACAGGAGAAAGGTGTACCCAAAAAAAAACGCGCCAAGCCAATAACTGGGTTCTTACGCTTTGGAGGGTGTGGGCAAACTACAGGAGACATTTGTGGATAATATCAATTTAATTCTCGACGATCCTTCCCTCTTAAATAACGAGTGGTTGAATTTCTGGATGCAGCGGTTCATCGTTGAGATTCGTAGAAAAGATGGGACACCGTATCCGCCTAATACGTTAACGCAAATTGTCGCGGGCGTTCAGTGACATATGCGCAGCGTGTGTGAAAGGCATGTTAATTTCATCAAGGATGACGATACGGAGTTTGCTGAGTTTCGAAAAACCTTGGACGCAAAAATGACGGAGCTCACTTCGAAAGGTATTGGTGTTGAGAAAACAAAGATCCGATCCAGTGACTGCTGCTGATGAATCGAAGATGTGGGAAACTGGCGTGTTTTCAACAGAAACTGCAACGGGGCTGAGTAACGCCGTCTTTTTTTACAACGAAAAAGCTTTTGCTTTTCGTGGCATGGAAGAGCATAAACAGTGTGAAGCAGAACAGTTCGAAATAGGACTGGATCACGAAAACAATCGTAAGTACGTTAAATATACACCTAGAGTCAGCAAAATTGTTCAGGAGGAACTGAAACATTGCCGGATTGCAATTCAACCGACGCTTCAATATGAGGATACGACTAACCCAAGGTGCTTAGTTCATCTTTATGAGAAATATCTGACGTTTATTCCAAAGTTTTTTTTATCGAAAACCTCTCGAGGGAGTTGTGTGATCATATCCGCGGTTCAGTGCTAATCGCATACCAGTCATGCAATGAAATGAGCCAGATGTTTAAGAAGTTTTATTCTGAAGCTGGTATAGATACAAAGGGCAGAAATATTTCTAACCATTCTGGAAGAGTAACCTGCTGTACAACCCTTTACAACCAAGGGTTTTCTGACAAGGCTGTGAATAGCAGGAGTCACCACATGTGTAATGCCATCCATTCTTACCAAAGAGAACAATATAAAATTCTTCAGGACATCAGCAATGTGCTAGGCCCTCCTGCAGATTCCAACGTTGTTGAAAAAGACAGGATAAACACTCCAGGTAAAGCAGGGAAGCGCAAAAACGGTGAACGAACAGGTACTCTCCAATATGAAACGTGAGCATCTGATTAAGCGCGAAAAATGTGTAACCAGTACATGTATATCAGAAACCAGTACACCAGAAACTGACAGTACATTGACAATTGATATTCCTAATGTCGTGAACAGAGTTATTCTCTTAAAAGACGGGAGAAAAATCACAATGGATGTTTAACTGAAAAATAATGAGATTGACAATCATAATTAAGTATAGATGTTAAGTGATTAAGCATACATTGTCAGTGTAAAAACAAGTGAGAAATGACTACATTGTAGTCAAAACCTGCGGCAGTGGCAATAATACAGTGAAAGACATATCAGCGGAGGTAGTGGTA